>LQNS02277097.1:32759679-32789147 GCA_001587735.2 Parhyale hawaiensis | reverse complement strand
TGTGCCCTGCCCCCCTTCTCTGTTCTTCTGGAAATTTCCAATAGCGGGCACTACGCTCCCCATTGCAGAGGTATCTCTTCGGAGAATTTTGTGTGTTATTTCTGCCGGTAAAATGTAGTCCCAATCTCTGGATTGACGGCTGTTGATGTAAGGGAAATGCCTGGGAGAGCTCTCAAGGGTAAAAATTCGTGATAGAGCATCCGTTAACCCTGAATATTGCGGTGGTATTTCGTGATGTTCGGTCGGTTTGTCGAGTAGTTTTCCAATTGCTACAAGGCACTGCCGGTATGGAATTTCGAGGGCATCTTCAGAAAGAACATCGCTTTGGGAACTGGAAGAGAGCAGGCATAGACACACGCTCTTTCTTAAGCTGTTGAGCGACAAGCGACTCGTTCTCGACTCGCCTTTACCATCTCCAGGCCAGTCAACTTCGATTTTGTTTCTGTCATCAATTAAATTCCTTAGTGCAACAGAACGCATTCCCGTCTGTCGACTGAAGTTACGGGGAAACCTGTTGTGCTTGAGGGTCGCTGATCTTCCAATTTGTTGGCACCATTTTTCCAGAGAGTTCTGCTGTAGGGTCAATTGGTTTCCCATTTCATTGTGGGTCTCTGTCGGATATAAAACAGCCCGTATCTTGTTAACGCTTCTAGCAGTTCTATACTTTTTGTTCTTGCCGCTCGGTGTCGTGGAGTTTTTGTAACCAGTGACTGTGTAGTAGCCTTTGGACGTCATTCCTTCGTCAATGTGACTCACTTTCTTCCTTACGACCTGTTGGCAGACACAGTGGAGGTAATAGAACGCTTTTATTGCCCTTCCCTTTGTAGCACGAATACCGTGTGAATGCTCGAGGCACTTTATTAACTGCAGCGAGACAGACTGTGAATACTTGAGGCGATTTATTGAGCTGCCTTGTGGCACAAATGTAGTGCAAATGGTCGTGGTACTTTACTAACTGCGGCAAAACAGACGGTGAATACTTTAGGTGATTTTTCAAATTTCCTTGTAGTACAAAATGTGGTGCAAATGGCCGAGGTATTCAGTTAGCTGCAACGGAATGGATTGTGCATATTTTAGGTGAGTTATTAAGCCACCTGGTAGCACAAATGTAGTACAAAGGGTAGATGTTTCAGTTTATTAGCTACAGCAAAATACATTGATAATACCTCAGGAAATTTATTGAAATGCCTTGTAGCACCAATGTAGAGCGGATGGGAAAGATCATTTATTAATGTGATAATATATTGGGCTTCTTATAGCACACATGTAATGCGAAGGTTCGAGGTTATTTGCTAACCGAAGTAGTGTATAAACAGCACATTCTTGCACGAAGAATAGAAGGGTTCGCCACAAGCGTTTACAGAACAATTTTTGATTAATCTTGAAAATTCCCTGGAGAAAAACTTGTGAATCAGGTTTTTTTCTTACATTCAGGTTAAGTGAATTTCCCGGTGATTCTTATTCAAAACGAAAACAACGAGACAAAAAATTAGAAGTGCAGTTTCCTGTATTCAGAAACTGTAATGGCAAAAAAGATGGATGAAACACAGATTATTCATCTGCTTTATGAAAGGAATATGTGGCGGAATGTTTGAGACCCTGCATGATCACCAAAATTTAGCTGGAACAGCTTTTTTTGCTGTTCTGTAATGTAATTTATTACATATGAATTTTTGAAGTTTTAAACTTTGTTAGATTCTTGTTCATAAAGAGTTTGAGGCACAAGGTTTCTCATTGGTAACGTGCACTGCGGAGATGACTCGTTTTTACTAAAGCTGCTGGACACTCGGTTTGACTGCACGAGAAAGTGTCGCAAGTAACTTTAATGCTATTACTGAAGCAAAAAAATATCAAGATGAAAATAAGGTAAGAAGTCGATAAACTTGCCAAATCTGCGATTATGGCTAGCAGCAAATTAGAATATCGTTACTGCCAACATCGAGTTCGCTAATTGAGGTTCTGTTCAGATGCTCGCTACCTACTGGAAATCATTAACAGCACCTGCCAAAGTCGTAGAAAAACTTTATTTTTAATTTGTGTAACATGGTAATGTTTTTTTTCGCATGCGATATATCATTGCTTACCTGGCCATTGGAATCCTTTGTCTCGGCCCACCAAGAAAATGTCATGTTCGACTGGGGTGAAGATTTCATGACACACTCCAGCGGAACTTCCTGGCCTTCCTTCACAATTACTTCAGTCGGGCCTGTCTTGGCGCACATAGGGGCAACTGGAACGAGTGAAATTACAGTTTGTAAAAAGTAATGAGATTTGGTTGTCTCAACGTGCACCAAGTCAGGCCTCTGACTTGGTGGTGCACGTTGAGACAAATGTAATAAGTAAAATTACGGTTAGTAAGTAGAAGTAAACAAATGAATTAGGTTACGCAAGGGCTGAACTATACCTGATTTCCTAATTATAGATTCTTCCTAATTGTAATCAAAACCTTTCTTTAAAATTATCATTAAAGTCTTTCCTAACTGACGCAGGGACCCCAAAGAAAAATGAAAATTTTTACAGCAATTCAAGGAATGTATTAATCAGTAAAAAATAAATAAATAATGAACTGTGGAATACAAGACATCGGTAGGAGGTAATAGAGATTAAAATATTAAGACACGAAAATGACCTAAAATACTCACAAAAAATTTTGCTTATGCTTTACATCTCCATGTATATTTCTCTGTACGTGATGTTCCATGTGTTCCTTATATAATTATATAAATCATTCCCTTCATCGACTGAGTCTTAGGGCCCATTTGACGGACCAACTAAGTACCGACTAATCTTTGGGTTACACGGATTCTGGCTTACAGCTCAAGGGACAACTTCAACATAATAATCATTATAAACCGTAAAAATGGACCACGTAGACACAATGTACTTCAAATGAATTTGATCTGGCACGATATTGGTTTAAATAAAATTAGTGAATTGAATGCTTGGAAGAAGAAAAAAACTCGCCTAGGCCGTGCTCTGTGTGACTGGTCACAGAGTAGGGCAATAAAATAAGTTAGTAGAAAGAAAATGAAAAGAATAAGATTAAGTTGTAAATAAAAAAAATAGCTATAGCTTGACTTTGATTTCATGTTTCTAAGCAAATGACGCAAAAAGTTTTGAACGAATCTTTATGAAATTTGAAGAAATTGTTAGAAATGTTATATGACATAAAGCGTAAAATTTTGGTGATAATCGCTTCGTTCTTTTGAGTGTTTGACTAATGTTTATTAAAATATTTGCCAGAAGTATAACTCAAAAAGTTATGAACGGATCTTCATAAAATTTCCAAAATATATTAGAAAAGGTGAAAGACACAAAATATCAAACTTTGGTGATGATCGGTTGGTCTGTTTGTATGTTAGACAAATGTTTGACAAATTGTTTATCAGAGCTTAACTCAGTCACTTAAGGAAGGGTCTTCAAGAAAATTAGCGAACCTTTTATCACTGTCAAAAAAGCACAAATGACCAGATTTTGGTGCTAATAAAAAGGAAATCATAGTTTCAGAACCAACTCAAAATTTTCGTAACGTTGCTTTGCTTGGCAGAGGTATGCAAGCGCGAGATATTGTACTGGTGTTGATAGATTTACATAATATGACAAAATATGTGCATTTTTATTATTAAAATCAAATTGAAGAGTTTAAGTCTCTGTCCCTACTACAAGGAGATCTAACGGTCTTAAGATAAACTGTGGCTAAAAATCTGCAAACGATTTTAAATTCTAGAAATCAGCAAATATATGGCAGCCATGGGATACGTCCTTCATTTTTCATACATCAATCCTTCACAATGTTTACAGAGAAACTCAATGTTTGTAAATAAAGGCGGTGTTACTCAGTACGTAACCCTACATATTTTAAGGTTTTCGTCGGTGTCACCCAGTGTTACCTAACCTGAGCCTTCGCATTGAAAGCCGGGTAACAATGGTGACACCGAGAGTATGATTGCAACAAGCCTCTGGTCTTGTTGTAGGCCACTTGCACTTGATATTTTATCACCTCGCTTCTGCACATATCTATGGCCTATACCAAGGACAGACAACATGCAGCACCACAGCATTGTTCTGTCCAACATAAAATAGTTTCGACCTCACTGTATACCTACAGTCAACGTGCAACGCCACAGCGTTGCTCTGTCCAACATAACATAGTTTCGACCTCACTGTATACTTATAGTCAACGTGCAACGCCACAGCGTTGCTCTGTCCAACATAAAATAGTTTCGACCACACAGTATACTTACAGTCAAACGTGCAACGCCACAGCATTGCTCTGTCCAACATAACATAGTTTCGACTACACAGTATACTTACAGTCGACGTGCAACGCCACAGCATTGCTCTGTCCAACATAACAAAGTTTCGACCACACAGTATACTTACAGTCGACGTGCAACGCCACAGCATTGGTCTGTCCAACATAACATAGTTTCGACCACACAGTACACTTACAGTCGACGTGCAGCGCCACAGCATTGCTCTGTCCATCACCAACATCATTAGAAGCAATGCAGGTGTAGAGGCCGCTGTCACCGCGGCTGAGGCGTGGTAGGGTGAGAGCCTTGCCGCCCTTGATGGACGTGAGACTTGCGTGAGGCAGAGGCTCTCCCTGCAAGGCCAAGGTACTGTACATTAACTTTGATGCTATTATTATTATAGTTTTGTTGTCTAAAAGTAAGAAAACTCTGTGAGCTGATTTTCACAGTAACAGTGTTCTCTATATATTAGCATACAATGAATGGTGAAGGCTTCCACAAAATGCTAAGGCCATGTGAATGAACGTTGATAAAATTTTTGCAAAAATTTTCGCTTCAGAAGTAAAACACACTGTAGCTTTGATATTAACAGTAATTTATTTTCAGCATTTTGATATTAATTGGACAATTAATTTTGTATTAAAATGAATTTTATTTTGGTATAAACTGTTAATTGTATTTTTTTGCCATTTTGATGAAAAAATGTGAAAAGTGAATATGATACTAAAGGTAATAATTATGTCAAAAATTTTACAGTAACAATGAGTTAACTACGATTGCATCAAAACTGATATTCATAGAAATAACAATAATATTGAAATCACCGTTCTAATATGAACAAGTAATTGATTTTCAATAAATTGAAGTTCATTTAAACAATATGAACAATTTTAAAACCAATTTAATATTACCAAATAATCAATTTTGAACGAACTAAAATGAACTTTTACATTAACAATAACTTTGGAAGCAAATGCTGATTATTATAATAAATCAATTTTGACCACATTAGAATTTGTTTGGAATATAACAATTTTCAAAATAACTTATAGTTAATAATATTATAATTAATTTTCATGATGATAATAATAATATAGTTTTAATGTTAAAAAACTCAAGGAGGCAATGGGTCTCCCTGCAAAAGGCCAAGCATTGTGAGTTCATCTCGACAGTATTATTATAATCATCACAATTCTATTTCCTGAAATAAGAGAACACTAAGTTAATCATCATATTATTAACATTTTCTTTACATACAATGGCTCGCATGCCTACAGACGGCGGTGCCAATTAATTTTGAAATTTACAGTAACTGCTTCTTTGAAAAGTGAAGAACAAATGAATTAGCAGTGATGCCATTACCATCATTAACTTTCCAGGAAGCAAATAAAATAGAACTTTGAAAATAATTCTGTTTTCGTCCTTGTAGGTAAACGCGATCAACAACTGGCGGACTAAAGCGTAAAATGCAGTAACACCTTAGATTATATCCAAGACGTTACGGCACTAGACATATTGACCCTCCATAAATGAATTACTGAGTAGTTTAAGGTTCTTTCGACGCAGCAATTCCCGAGTGGAAGAAAAAGTTGTTGCGACAAAAGTAAGTCGAAAGAAGAAAGTGCCCGGGCACGAGGGCCGGTTTCCGCATTGGATGCACGCGCATAGGTACAGAAAGTCATGAAAGAAGAGGAAGAACAGAACAATCATCATGAGTAAGAGCTTGGAAATGGAAGAACGCAAGACAGATACGAAAGAACAGTGTCAAACAGACTTATATGTACTTGTAACTAAAACAAAGGCAACACATGAGTTATTTCCCGTAGCAGGTAATGGCATGGCGAAATATTTCACTATTAATAATATATTACTAACTCTAAAACTGCATCAACGTCACAGACATTTAGGTACCCTTATTGTGGGGAGAAATATCACGTACACGTATGACAATAATATCAGCAATATTAGTACTGCCACTGTTAATATGAAAATCTTCATAATAGGAATCATGAGATTAGAATTATTAATATAATTTATTCTGACAATTATAATTAATCTTTAATTTCAATATCAAAATGATCTTAATCATGAACGGGAATTTTCTGTATTACTAAATGTTATAGTGATAATTACTGTTTTTCTACAAACATTGTATACATTATCATGATAAAGGTATTATTTTCTGAAATTTCTAGACAGACACTGGCCCAGTATGCTCACTACGTCATAAGTTAGTTGTTTTTCCCATGATCGTAAGAAACTATTTTGACTATCGTTGTTTATACTTCATAGTAAACTCCATTGACATCGCTGTTTCTTGAACCAGAGTATACTGCTTGGATCTGTGAGCAGAAGAGCTATACGATAATATGGTTCAAGAACCTTATTAGATCTAAATATTTCAAACTTTTCTGGCTTCTTTCCTATCAATTACGACCTTGAATCGAGGACGCTCAAGAAGGCTTCAGCACTGGCAACACTGCTTCAATGAGACTTGACTTGACTTTTATGTCTCCTCTAAGAGATGAATTTGAAAATCTTGCGACATAGTCAAGAGGAGCAGAAACGCTGCCAGCACATATGCTCCTCACCTTCAACAGTGTCGATGCAAATGCTTAGTTTGCGTTGTAGAATGAAGAGAGAACAAGCAGCGAAAAATACATGATGACATATGAGATGTCAGTCTATACATGTATATTCTTAGGAGTAGCTTATAGAGAGAGAAACACACACAAGCAGGTATCGCTCAGAGTATGAAATAAAGCAGACATGGGGTAAAATTTCAGCAGTAAAAAGCTTTACAACCACGGAAATCAGTCGCATATGCTTCATATGTAACTTAGATGATGCCCAGCTCAGTTGATAATAGAGTGCAGGGACCAAAAGTAAATGGAATGTTAGTTGTAATGACCGTAGAGTTTTAGCCACCAATAGTTAATTTTTTGCTGCACCTTGTGAGGGAATAAAATGCCCTCACCGTTGCAGTGATTAGCAATAATAATTTCCAGTTCATACAGCACATCCGACTCGCCATAATACACGAGGTTAAATGCAAAGTTTAATGCTGGTGGAGTTTGATATACCAATCATGATTTCAGCACACTGTACACCAATTAATGGCCTTCAGTACCAATTACAAATAATAACAAATTACTATTAGCCATATGATATCCATAGAAAATCATATTAAACAAGAGGCGCTATTTTTGTAGACATTAGCTGGCTTTTAACTTGCGTTCGACGGCTTTTTTAACTGATGTCAATTATTTTTTATAATGGCGACATCGAAGCAAACGTTATCCGTTAACGTCAAATATAGACCAACTAGTGGACCCGTGCGTGAAAAAAATTCACGCAACATTAGAAACATAAATTTGCTTAATATAGGCCGGTGCGGAATCTTCTCGGTTTTGACTTGCTTTTTCTCCATTACAAGAAATTTGTGATTCCACTTCTTCATTGAATGTACTTTCCTCACTAAAATATATACAGAGGAAAACTCTACGACGACCAACACAAATTAGCGTAAGAGATACGTGCTTTCTACTGAGCAGTACACTTCCCTTCGTCTTCAGCACACTCCTTCCCTCTCTTGCATAACATTAAAAAAAAAAGAAAACATTAGTAGGAGCTGAAACATCACCGAGTTTCATTTCCGCTGCGTATCCAGAATACACAGTGAGATAGCTTCAGCATAACAAAATTTTCGAGTCTAAGAAGTTGGAATGAATAATTACTACGTCTACTGTACCGGAAAAATTGGTTTCTCTACGCTTCGCTGATTTGCGACAAAATGTATATATCGTAAACCAAAAGAAACTAGAGCACTCTGAGAGCGCATTCCTCCGCCAAGTGAGGCAGCGGTAGCAAAAAATTCAAATTGGTTCTGAAACAATAATTTTCTTTGCATAAACTCCAAAATCTAATCATTTGCGCCTCTTTATATTAATAACAGCTTGCTCAATTTTCTTGAAGATCCGTTCATAACTTTTTGAATTATACTGTTAACAAACGCTATGACAAACATGAGTCAAACATACAAACGAATATACCGATCTGCACCAAAATTTGATCATCTATGTTTTTCAACATTAATAACAAACCCTATGAATTTCATAAATATCCATTGATTATTTTTTGAGTTATTGTGCTAACAAGCATAAAATTAAAAACAGTGACAAACGAACGAATGGATCATTACTAAAATTTGGTCATATATTCTTTGTTATATACCTAACAACTCCTACTAATTTTATTATAATCCATCCATAACTTTTTCAGTTAGGGCATCGAGAAAATTGAGGCAGACAAAGAAACAAACAGATAGACATATCTTTACCAAAAGTTAATCATCTGTTCCTCCTAACATACCTACCAATCCCTGTAAATTTCATCATATCTTTCTGAGTTATCTTGGTGACAGACAGACAAACAGCCAAACATACAGACAGACAAACACGACGAAAACTTAACCTCCTTGGCGGAGGTAAATATAATTTCGATGTAGAGTAAAGTACCGTAATGAATATCAGGCTCCACGGGAACGACAAGAGAAGCTGGAAGAGAAAGAACTGCATTCATTGTTACTAACGATTAGTAATATTCTCTGCCCACAGTCGATGTTGCTTCTAACGAATATATTAGTCTGTATCCAAGATACTCGAGGGTGGCATATAGCTCGGACTCAGAGAAAACTTGTTCTGTTGAAAGAAGAATCCAAAATGGAAAAATCCATTGGCTGCCGAGAAATCATCGTGGTTTTTACGCGCGTGCTAACCGCTGAAGAATATCTTACCATTAGCCTCGATAATTATGCAATCAAATTAAGACGATCTGTGTAAACTAAAGGCGGCTGAAGTTTGGATGAAGAAGACCTCAGATGAGAGTACACATCAAGATGGAAGTGATTGTTTAGAGAAGCTGTATGCATCTGCATCGAGTGGACTTCAAATTTATCAAAGAAAGACCGGAATCAGATATCCTATCCTGTTCGAGTGCCATCATCAGCAACCTGGAATNNNAAGTGATTGTTTAGAGAAGCTGTATGCATCTGCATCGAGTGGACTTCAAATTTATCAAAGAAAGACCGGAATCAGATATCCTATCCTGTTCGAGTGCCATCATCAGCAACCTGGAATATTTTCTATCTATCAGTTTCCTATGAAGTTTGGCAGAATCTGCACAGTCTTTTAGTCGGGAAGCCCAGAGCTAATTTTTGCCTATCTGTTTCGTTAAGAGCGTGACATCGAACATATAAATAAGTATATAAATATATAAAATGTTAATATATATATTAATATATAAACACACGACGGTCATTCTTAGTATTAGATATCTCCCAAAGGAATAGCAATAGCGAGTCGATCCCAGTTTGACACCATGGAGCTAAGTGGGTACAGAAAGCGAAATGAAGAGGTAAATCGCACAACTTGGTAATAATAAAGTGAATGAGGATGATCCATTCATTTAGTAAAGGGGGAAAATCTGAATGCTCACGAAAAGAAGAAAATAATACTGTTAAAACATTGAAGGCTTACCCAATAATGAACATTATACTACACATACAACGCTTTGACCAATACTCTTAGAATGGTAAAGCGATAATTTTTGGTCTTTGTAAGGTTGAGTGCTTTGAAGTGGCATAAAAATGACGTTAACCAGGTGCGGCAACTAACGTAATTGGGTTGGGGGAAAAGTTTCTTAATGAACCATTAAACAATACCGAGATGTTGACCACTGTGACAATTAGAACCGACGTCCTAAATACGTCAGCTCTCTTAGCCCACAACCCATTTAGTCCGGATTGGAAACGATGCTCAGTGCAAAAGATATCTGAGAGTAAAACTAAATGGAACACAGATCAATGAATGAAACACAGTGCAACACCACAAAGCTAAGACGTGGACACACGCAGATACGGTGACGACAATGGATCCTCGTGGATACTTTGCGGGCTGTGACAAAAGTGGGCGGCTCTTCTTATATGCACCGTAGGCATCCGGCAGAAGTAACTGGTCTCATCTAACTGAGGCCGCCTGGTCAGAAGAGCACGACCTACTGCAGGAATACATCAAGAGAAAGAACCCGAAGGCAGCAGACTAAAGCTTCTGACATTGACTCTCAAAGCCGCAAGTTCAAACCTGCTGTTGGATTACCGACCTTTGCCAGTGATGGGGAGTGTCGGGGGTCTCAGAGTGTCGCATGGAGCCTTCCGCCACTGGCGCCATAGCTCTAGATGATTTGTGGTCGACTGTAGCCGTATGCTCCTCTGGGACCTGCTGGCCTATATCTGCAGTACAAACCAGTGCGTGTGGGTTTCCCAGTTGAGGATACGGTCAAGTTGACTTTACCTTTAAGACAATACTGCAACCTGAGTAGCGCCGATGCTGTACATGGCAGCCCAACCGGCTGGGCTTGTCGAAGTCACCAGCCTCAGTAGACTACCAGCCAGCTACGCAATTCGGCATTTTACATTACAGCTGTTGAGCCATTAACACCAAAAGGGTACGATACGCTATGTGTCTACTATGCCCTATGATTGTGAGTTGTACACTAAAGCTTTCCCCTCTTCAACTGACTAGCGTGGTAAATCCACCAATCGCCTATTAGTAGAAAATGAAAAACTTTTGTATCTAATTCTTCATTTGTCTTTGATTATGAGGACTTGTAGAAAATTTGGAATAAGTATTCAGTAAAACGAGTTCGCATACGCCTACATCAGATAACATGAAGGGGAAATAGCTTAAGAATAAGAAACTTTTCACAGATCTGCGTCTTTCACAATCTCTTGAGAATAAATTTTGTACGCTATACGCATATAATATATGTACGCGAAGTTTGTAGCAATATCCATTAATAATACTATTTATCAAGGGACAACACTCGCAGCGCTCTCTTTTTAGAGTGAAAATAGAAAAACACCTTGCTCAGAATCAGATATCCTGCTGCCATCATAAATGTAACGATACATGTACTTACTATTTTTTTTATAAAAGAAATAGCTCTCCACGCGATCATACCAGCACATGGAAAATAAAAGTCCACTTCATTACCTTATCGCGAGAGCATTTCTTACATGTCTATTTAGATATAATCACAATGCAAATAATACTAGCAGAGGGTACACGAAAGTCCGCTTCATTACCCTGTATCGAGAGCATATCGCTCACGCATGAGCTTAGGCATCTTATTCAACGTTGCGGGAATAATAAAAAGAGTCAAGCGAAAAAATACACAGCAAAATACTGTATGTTGAAATAACTATGAACTGTTCTTCATCTTCGAGTTCATTTGCAATGCAATATTATCAGACACAAAAGGAATTTCTTCTTTTGTTCGCATTATTAGTTCCACGCAATACCGTCCAAACTAGAACGCCTCGTGGCGTAAGAATATCACCTGTGGGGGATTTCAACACAGTCATTCTAGATGACCCGCTTACTCTGGAGTTTTGGTATTTATTACAACTAGATCAACCCACCTGGCCTCCTGCAAAAATTATGAACATTGCTCAACTCCTTCTCGCTCATTTTGGGTGGACAGACAAACAAATATAAGTTATATCTTCGAAGAAAACATTATCATCTCTCTCACTGCATTCGCGGGTGATAACCATCAATGCACCTTTCAACTCAATTCAGCAAAAAGGCTATAAATTCTGAAGTGAATGTCTAGAGATTTCGGTCATAGCAACAGAACTATTAGTCTTACGTCGGGTCTACACTATGTCGTCGCACACGCAGCTTTATGCGAACTAAGCTGTGCACTTCGCACGCCGTTAATGGTACCGTATCTACGCTACAAACTTTATATATTACTTGAAAGCCGTACAAGCTACTCATTCTCGCATTAAGTCGTGTGAGCGAATGAATAGTGTGGCTCCGGTATAACCTTACCGCATAACGATTGCAAACTTCAAAATTAGACAGTAAAATTTTCAAAGACGGATTTTACATCGAAGCATCATTTACATGATCATTCCAGTACCCAATGCACCGAAAAGATGTTGATACTTTTGAATGAACACCCCAGGTCTTGGTTTAAAAAATAAATAAAATTCTCTTAACGAGACTCATGTGCATTAGTTTATTAATGCGTTTGTTTCTACATAAATTTATATATTCATTCAATGGTATATTCCGCTGTTAATAATCAGAGCGAAGAATTAATACCAGAACGTCTTCATTGCTCTCTGTAGTGGCCAATGCTCTTTTATGGCTGGAACTATTTCCTCAGAAACCGTGAAAAAGGGAAAAAAAAGAAAACCGTATGTCAGGCGCAGCTGCGACACACCACGCTGCACCATATGAGTCCGCTCGGCAAATATATATATATATATATTTTATACTGCTGCTTCCAAACCTTGACCCCCTAAATCTAGCTCTTGCAAACCGAGTTCAAAGAAACTGTAACTTTTATTTATTTTTTACTCCCATATCTTTCTTCTTGAAGAGGCAAAAAAAAAAAAAAAAGAAATTAAACCAGGAGAATACTCCTACTACTAGGAAAACGAAAGTTATGAATAAATAGTTATCCAAATGCACAAACATATAGGCAAAGAATTAACAGTCATTGGTCATTGCTGTTGCGTTTGATTTGCTTATAAATTAGTAAGACAAGTAAGCCATTAAATCAAAGCTAAATTTTCTTTGGAAACAGCAATTAAGGGTTGAATTTCAGGTGTTGAAATTTTGAAGTTAAATGCTATTGGTTTGATGGGTCATAGTCATACTGTGTAGTGTACTTTAGATACACCTGAAACACGGTGGCATTTACTGCTCAGAAGTTCTTTGCACTGTTTCAGCAAATGTGGTTACAGCCACAACAGCATATTGGTCACATGTACACATGAAGTATCATTCACTGATCGTTTTATATCTGTTACAATCATGAAATGGTCCTTCAGTGCCATACATTGCATGGTGCGATCTCCTCTTTTCGTAGTTTTACGAGACCAGCAAGTCTTATGCACACTCACAATGCATTTACCTATACTTCTAACAACACTCTCAAGTTGCTTGACAGCCTCTGAATCTCTCGAATAATGCTCTTATTTCCCTAGAACAATTTGATAACAGTGTTTCTGTTGACATTTAGCTATAGTGCTTCTGTTACAGTGTTCACAAATGGCCATCAAATACATTTTCTTCATAGGAAAATACAGATATTTGCGTTTACCGTACTGTTTAGAGGATATTCCCTTCTTTTGTCCCTTAATTTAGACACTTTGAAAATTAGGATTAATTTCGTAAGTGTACAACTTTTTCATTTCCCTCAATTCATATTCTGGTTTTAGTACGTTATTACTAATGATAAGGACTATATAACGATAGAATTTTGTGCTTACACTGTTGATAGATAAAAAGACATTAGGTTTTCAAATTTTCTTCCTTACTTTTGAATTTTGAAAGCAACTGTGCGTATGACCAGTGTCTGATTATTAATTAAAAGCACCGGGAAAAAACAAGCAAATGTACACAAAACGAAGGATACAAAAACGTCATTGATGGTAAGCATGAAATTAATACATATAATGTTTCAGCCAACTGTCAAATTATATAAGAAACTCGTTTCGCTTACAAAAATTAACAGGCAACCAAAAGCTTACTACCAACGTCTGAAACACGCACTGCATGTTCGGGCCGAGTTAATTCTACAATGCCAACGACACGTTGCTTCACCCACAGAACAAGCAGCAAACAACCTTTCAACAAGCGTATCATTTCCCGAATATAACAACACGCAGGCTTTTGTTACGTAAATCCCCCTTTCGTCCTCGGAAATCCCGCACCGGAGAAATTCTCCCGGTGCATTTCATTTCTTAAGCATAATTGCGTTTTTAGTGTCACTTGGATTCCAGTTTGCTGGAATTATTTGCGTTGGAGGTGGTCGCTGCCGACACGGAAAGAGAACCCAAGGATTACCGGTGATGCCAACAAGAAGCTCTCCGTATACATGGTAGGGTTCTTCTAAAAACGACAATCGCGTAAGAATGACCAACATTTCTACTAATATTATTACACCGAGAGAGAACGAAGGTTTGCCACTATATGTGCAATAAGTCTTCGTTATGGCAAGATCAACACATAATATAACTAAAGAACACTCTGAGAGCGCATACTTCCGCCAAACAAGGCAACGATACGAAAAATTCAAATTGGTTGTGAAACAATGATTTTCTTTGTATTAGCACCAAAATCTAATCATTTGTGCCTTTTGATACTATTAACAATTTCTGTGATTTTCATGAAGATCCGTTCATTACTTTTTGAGTTATGCTGCCGACAAACATTGTGACAAAGATAAGCCAAACACACAAAAAACTAACCGATCATCACCAAAATTTAATCATTTATATCTTTTAGCATTTATAAGAGCTCCTGTAAATATCATCGATCCATAACTTTTTGAGTTATTGTGCTAACAAGCATAAAATCAAACAGCGACAAACAAACGAACAAACAGATAATACCCAAAATTTGGTCATTTACACTTCGTAATATCCCTTACAACTCATGTAGATTTCATAAAACATCTGTCCATAACTTTTCGAGCTTATTACGTTAAGAAAAAATAGGCAGACATACAAATAAGCAGAGAGATGAACAGATTTTCACCAAAAATTGATCATCTGTTCCTGTTGACATGCCTAACAATCCCTGTAATTTTGGTAAGTATCCGTAGATAAATTTTTGAATAATCTTGGCGACAGACAAAGAGACAATCGGAATACCAGACAAAAAGACAGACAGACAAACACGACAAAAACATTACCTCCTCAGCGGAGGTTATTACTATTATGTAATGCTTAGCCACAACAGAGGTGGTCCAAGAGAAGAAGAGGAAGGGATATTAGAACGAGTATGTCGACAGAAACTTGGAACTATGACGAGGATGTTACTACAGGGAATCAACCCCTAAAGATACAGTAAGTTAGTAAAGCAGATGTTATAGATCCGTGACCAATCCAGCCCACTAACTAACTAAACTAATTTAACTCGACGGCCAGACCCCAGCCTACATTCCTTGATGGACTATCCAAGGAGGTTTAATAAATCTCATTGACGTTATCCACTGTAGGTGATGTTAGCATATTAATTTATTGGATGAATTAGATCTATCAGGCACGACGGTCGCGGTTCATTTAGTTAATAAATTTACTCACCTGGGAGTGCTCTAAGGAAAATATTCAAGTCGGCGATCCAGGCATCTCTCTTTTGAGTATAACTATAGGTATTTAATTTTTGTAAGTGCAGGGAAAGGGCTTTCATACTTTGATTGCGTTTTGTGCCATATATGGTGCACGCTTATGAAATGAATTATGATTACACAACCATGTTTATTCTGACATAGAAGTATGTTCTTCGGCACACTTAATGGAATACAAAGATCTCGAAGATGATGCAAGTGACTTGTTTTTAATCTAATTTTCTTTACTTTTGAATGTCCAAGGAACAAATTTCAACTATGAAATTGTGGTCATAAAAGACCAGGATGGACAGATGAAGGATTGTTCGCCATTTGTCTCCGAATCACAGTCAACATGTTAAAAGAAATGAAAGTAGTAGCAGCTTTTCCTGTACTAGTATACCTCGTTGCTAAACGAATAACGACGAAGAAACAGTATATGATATTATGTGATGCAGCGACAACCGTAGCGTGTACTTGGGTCATCTTTACGACATATACTGCGAAGTTCACAAAGCTTTAAAACTGCAGCTGTAAAATGAAGTCTTCTTCTCCAGGGAGTAAGCGCTGCAGTTTATATCGATGCTGATATATTTACCGATAGCAATCTACTTCTAGTTCAGGTGCAAACTTCAGTCTAGAGGAGATATAAAAGAGAATGGAAGCTAAGTATACTAAAAAGAGGGAGCTCTCGATGAAGGACATTTTTAACAGAAGCACGTTTCATCTACTGTACGTCGTATCAAATATCAATTAAAATACCTGTACACACCTGGAATTGATAGTTATTTCATATCGCCCATACTATAGATACTGCTTAGAGCCCCTTTTGTCAACATGCACGTTTATTCAGTCCGTGAGTCGAATTACTGCGTACCCTGTTCCATGCAAAAGAGGCGATGCAAAATATAAGAATATCAAGTCGATGTAAAAGATTTTGTTTATTAAGGGGGCCTTTTTCAAAATTTTTCTGTTTTTTTTTTATTTTTGAACCGTTTTTTCTGAAACTTGCACATAAGATGTAGAATTGAAAAATAAGAACATTTTGTTCGAGTAACTTTTTCAGTTTAGGCCTTAGTTTTTTTCAAAAATGAGATATTCATTTTTTTTCTTTTTTTTATAAATTTTAAAAAGAACGTAAGTCGATTAGTTTTCATGCTAAACTAAAAACAAAGCCAGTTTTGGAATCCTTGAAATATTCCCTACAAAATAATGTGGGTTTTTTTTAATTTCCTTTTCGTTTTCTATTCACATGAGACTTTAGATGGGTTACCGAAGTATTCATAAAATCTGAAAATTTTCTTGATATTTCATATAATAAAAAAAAAACTAAAAGGAAATTGATAAAATCCACGCCTAGTTTTGTAGGGAATCTTACAGGAATTCCAAAACTGTCCTTGTTTTTAGTGTAGCATAAAAACTCATCGACTTACGTTCTTTTTTATTCTGAAAAATCAAATTTTTCAGGACGACAAATTTTATGTTTTTGGGGATGAATTTTGTAAAACATGCGCTGTTTGCAGTGGAAATGCGCTTGACTTGTTTTATCTATAGTACATTTCCACCTACAAATACCTTACATTCGTCATTCACCAATAAAAATACGAAATAGCTATACCTTTAGATGAATAAATAATGAAGAAGTCAATTTTTAACCCTCCGGACCCCCTTTGCCCCCTTTTTTGGAGAGTTCTAGTGCTGCTAGCCCCCTAAAAATTTGGCACGTAATAGCCCTTCGTATACAGATAATTTTGCAGCAAAAAAAGAAAAAGTAAATTTTGACCCCCTCCGGACCCCCTTGCGGGGGTTTCTAGTGCTGCTAGCCCTCTGAAAATTTGAGACGCTATAGCCCCATACCTGAGGACACTTTTTAAGCATAAAACTGAAAATTTTTCTAAATTATGACCATTTTCCGTAAAAAGGCCCCCTTAATAAGAGAAGAATTTTAAATAACTTAATATGAAAATTCTACGGTAACTATTAGGGAACTAGCAAACCAATTTAATGTAACCCAAACAACTGTCGCACGCCAACTGAAAGAAATGGTGGAGATTTCAGTATTTGGAAAATGGGTCCCGCATGAACAGTCTCCAGAGAACCTGCGACAACGAGTTCACTGTAGTAGTGGATAATGTAACCAAATAGCACTTTGTGAGGGTAACCTACCCTCGCGCGTGAGCTTCCAGCTTAGGACGGCAAGACTTCCGGTGTAGCGGGGGTCAGGGGGTGCGAGCCGGAAGTGGGCGGAGCCTGGGAAACCGGAAGAAGGTGGAGCCGGAACCTACCCTCAAAAAGTGTTATTTGGTTGCATTACCCACTACTTACTGTTCTGAATCTTTCCTTTAACGAAACCTTCCAACACCATTTTTGGATATGCTTGTCAAAGGTACTGAAAAGTGGATTCTCTACCGTAGCGTTAAATGCCGACGATTGTGGATAAATCGAGGAGAATAAACAGTCAGCAACCGAGAGCAGGACGTGCTCCATCCCAAAATGATAACGTTGAAGATGTGGTGGGGTAATAAATGGATCATTCGCTATAATTTTTTTAGACAACGATCAAACCATTGCTGCTAATCTCCATTGTGATCAATTCTGTCTTTTGAAAGCTACTTCGTTACATAAGCGACCTTCTTTAGACAGGAGAAAAGGAGTCATCTTCTATCATGATAGTGCTCACCCACACACAGCGCTACTGTCTAAAGATCTCTTATGCAGGGGACGCACTAGGCATATACACAGATAACTTGATGCAAGGATGCGAGACTCGGACGCCATGTACTGTAGCGGGCAAAATAAGAGAACGATTTTCATTTTTTGAAAATAAAGTTTAACCTCGTAGAGTAGGTTAATGAATCATTTAATTAGGCTTTAAGGAATGTATTTAACATATTTCTACAAAATACCAGGACAAACATAACTATATTTAATACATTAGAACAATCTAACAAACAATAACAAAAATTGAACAGTGCTATATAATAGAACGATCGTCTCTAAAACATTCTCACATTTATCCCGGCCATCTGGCAACATTCAATTTCGTGTACATGACTTCTAAAACTGCCACTCTTACGATTACACTATTCTACAAACATGCACCTCACATGAAAGTTACTCCTGAGCTGCGGGAAGAAATTATTAAGCTCAGGTCCTCAGAAATGACTTTTTCGGCCATATCATGAGAGGTAAACCGATCCAAGAGCGTTGTTTCTCGTGCTTTGAAGCTCTACCTTGAACAGAAACAGCTGGAATCACCGGTATCTGCAGGCTGCCCTCGAAAAACCACCGTACGAGTTGATAGGATTATGAAACGCTATGCCCAGAAGGATCTTTTTGAAACTGCAGCGGGAATTTCCAGAAAGCTGAAGGTCAATAACAACATAGAAGTGTCGCGCTTTAAAGTTTCTCGTCACCTCAATGCATGTGTTTTAAAGGCACGCAGTCCTGCCACTAAACCACTTATCAGTAATAAGAATAAGAAAGCAAGACTTGAATATGCGGAAAGGCATATCGTTTGGAGAGATGAAGATTGAGAAAGTGTGCATTTCAGCGATGTAAGTAAATTTAATTTGGTTGGATCTGATGGCTGATGGTATGTTAGACGTGCACAGGTGACAGGCTGAACCCGAAATGTGTCAAAACATCTGTAAAGCATGGGGGAGGTAGCGTAATAGTGTGGGGCATGTTTTCATCCAAAGGAGTTGGACCGTTGGTGGTCATTAAAGAAACTGTCAATGCTAATGTGTATCCCAATCTTGTACAGCAATATGTTATCCCATCTCTACGATCATCACCAAACCAGCCAGCAATTTTTATGCAGGACAATACGCCATGCCATACTGCAAAGAAAGTGAAGGAATATTTTGCGGAAGAGAATATCGAAGTCATGAAGTGGCCTGCCCAAAGCCCGGACCTTAATCCTATCGAAAATTTATGGAAAATTATAGGTGACAGTATAAGAGATCGACAACTATCAACAGTAAAGGATCTGTGGACTAAAATTGAAGAGGAATGGAAAAAAAATAACTCCAGAGTTTTGTAAGAAACTTGTGATGTCGTATAATCGTCGCTGTGCTAAAGTTATTGAAAATAAAGGCTTTACTACTCCATACTAATTCTTCTAAACCTAAAATTGACCATTGTTCCATGTTATTTGTTTGCAAAATTGTATTTAGAGACGATCGTTCTCGTATTTTGCACTATTCAATTTTTGTTATTGTTTGTTAGATTGCTCTACTGTATTAAATATAGTTGTGTTTGTCCTGATATTTTGTAGAAATATTTTCAATACATTCCTTAGGGCCCCATCAAAAGATTCATTAACCTACTTTACATGGTTAACTTTTATTTTCAAAAATGAAAATCGTTCGCTTATTTTGCCCGCTAGTGTATACCACGGTATCTAAGCTACCGATTTTAAGTATCTATCGAAACGGCACGCGAGCTGCACTCCCGAGTAACCAGTTGGGAGTGGAAATGCACATGTGTCCCGGCATTAGGAGACTTTGCTTGGAAGTTTTGCCCCATCATTATATTCTCCTGACTAGCTCCCAAGGATTATGACTTATCTTCAATTTTACATAATCATTTAGATGGCCTTAGGGACATCGCAAAAGTGATTGAAACTGAATGAGATTTATATTTCAAATCAAAACATAAAGAATTTTACAAGAGTGATATTTGTAAGTTCATTGACAGATGGAATTAAGTTATAGAGAACACAAGACGTTATTGTTATGAACAAAGTTTTTCAAAAACACACAGCTTTCCATTCTCAGCATCAACTTTAAAATCAGCAAAAATATTTGCACCGACCTGATATATAAACTAGAACACTGAGAACGCATACCTCCTCCAAGCAAGGCAACGGTAATGACAAATTCAAATTTGCTCTGAAACTAGGATTCCTTCCTCTCAACACCAAAATTTAATTATTTGTGACTTTTGACACAGTATCCGTAATTTTTTCGAAGATCCGTTCATAACTTTTCGAGATATACTTCGAACAAACATTCTGATAAACATTAGTCAAACACACAAACTGACCAACCGATCATAAGCAAAACTTAATACTGTAATGTCTTTCGACATTACTAACAATTCCTGTAAATTTAATCAGATCCGTTCGTAACTTTTTTGTGTTATGTTGCTAACAAACATAAATCAACCCCAAACATAAGCGAATGGACAGATCGTCACAAAGTTTGATTATTTACCCTTCGTGAAATACCTAACAACTCGTGCAAAGTTCACAAAAAAATTGTCAAATTTTTTGAGTTATGACATTAAGAAAAAACAAATGGATGAACGGAGCTTCACCAAAGTTAATCATCTTTTCCTCCTTACATACCTAACAGTCTCTGTAAATTTCGTAAAGATCCGTCTCCAACTTTTTGAGTTATTTTGGTGATAGACCGACAAACATACTCGATAAAAGTATAACCTTCTTGGCGGTGGAGGTATTAAATTTAACTAAAACTATTCTCGGCGCAAAAACCATTACCCGCGATGGGGGGCTAGAAAGGGGCTGAAAAAGCTGAGTCAGCAGTCTTAGCAATTGTCACATTTAGGTTAAACCCAGCTGACTGCCTGCAAGAGATTATGATGGTAACTCAATTCTTTTTCGCAGTTGTTGGGTGGTAAGACGTAGATACATACATGGCAAAACCATTATCACCTCTCTCACTTCGTTCGCAGATGATACAAACAAATAAGATTCTACGATACTATTATGTAATACCGTCATTCATTAATTTTACTACGAGAAAATTGATCTAACCCTCCCCCTTTTTAAATCAGAGCACATAGCAGCTGCCATCAGAGTGAAAATATTTTTTTTTAGTGCAGTAGTCTTTTGAAGATCTCGGAAGGTCTTCATAAGCAGAAAAGAAATGAATATATACAGTCAATAAAAAGTCATGAACTTTTAGACGTAGAATCCTTAAAATTAGCCAGTGCTCGCTCACTCGGCTTGTATTGAGAGACAGATTTTACTTCTAACCCTTGTATATCTGCTTCTAAATACTGCTGGTAATCGAGTGACTTCAGCACTCAATTAAAGAGCAGAGCCGTGTCTTTGCTCTTCTAGACCAAGGAATGTCTGTGGTATGCATTACCGCCAATATTAAGGTCTTTTGTCAAGTAAGTTATAAGCTCAATAATGCTCTGTTCATTACCACCGGGCACCTTTCCACAAGCGGAATGTGGCAGGTTTTGGTGCGCCGACAAAAACTTCTGAGCGATCGGACAAGATCCTGGATCGAGACGCGTTATTTGAACTTGAAGACAGTCCCGGATCAGCTGACCCTGATTTACTTGGTGAAAAAGTATCTGGTGGTATGAGACTAGAGCGTCATATAGCTTATCATTATAATTTACACGACGGAAGACTTTAATATCCGCGGCAACGCGTATCGCAAATAATCCTTGGTCTATAAAGGCAAGGGCACGGCTCTTCCCTTTCAATGAAAGCTTACGGTGCCCCATTATCAGCACTGGAACCAGAGATACAACGGTCAAAAGTTGATGAAAAAGTAAGACGAGGCGCTTTATGGACGGTGCGCTTAATCAACCCCTCAATATAAACTCCGATTATGATTAGTATATTAGGTGTTTAAGCTTCCCTAAACGCAACTCTGGTGATTCAAGAGAGGAAAAGGAAGAGACATGTAGAATATCGACAGAAATAGCAACCTAGGCACAAAGGTGGACCAACGTGCATGGGAACAAGTCGGGAAACAAGAGGAAGAACAGATTAAAGTTAGATCAGTGGAACAGATGAAAGTCAGATCAATAGGAGTACGAAACAAGGAATAAAGTAAATTGGGCACGAAAGACAGACGTCCCGAAGACAGAGCTAATGGCTAAGGCAACCCACACAAACCCCCTGAGGGGCGCTGCTCCCCATAACATACACAAAGAAAAATGGTTGTTTGCCATTAGGAATAATTAATTAACTGTAAATTACCTTGTCGTTTGAATTTGCGCCAATGCACATTGTCGTTTGTGATTAAAAACAGATGAACAAGAGCGTTGTGATGAACAGTGTCTTTGCGATTAGTTATAATTGCTTTGTGGCTAAAATATTACGTCGTTAGTGATGAGAAACCCGGTGTTTTTTTTATCGTAAAGAACATACTTTTCTGCGTGTAGGATGGGCGAACCTAAGTAACCTAACCCTATGGCCCATCCTATGCCCTCTGAGGTGATATAAGCTCTGCGTGAGCACAAACTAATGCTTGAGATTTTGGACCTATGGAGCACCCTAGGACGACACACACTCCTTCTCATTTCCATAAGGTAGCGACGCTATTTAAATTAACGCACGGGTACTTTTTTTATTGCGCTAGCAATGTATGCATTTTTTGCCGCCACTGTATACCGTATAACATGATCAACATGCAGCATGTAATGAAAGAGAACAAACCAAATCTATTACAAAATGCTTTGCATTGCTATACTTATTTTTTTTTATTGTTTTCATTAGTTTTTGGTTGGGGTGACAAGACAGCCAGGGCGTCCTATCTCTTCTTTGCTGCAATTGCGTCCCAAGTTCTCCACCATTTCATTCAAAAAACGAAGCATCCATCACCATGGAGAGGAGAGTCTCATACACGCTCTCAAAAATAATTGCAATTTCAGGGAAACATTCATTTAAAATATCTCGAGAGGATCCCTCCTGACAGCAAGATGGCGGTGCATTGGAATGTCCCTCACGCTGTTCCAGTTCATCTTTCCACAATCCGGCGGGCATGTTTTCCATTATTATGTTTTTTTTTTTTGTACGGTTGTGTGTTTTCAGGGACAAGGCTCTACCTCCACGGTGGCCGGCCGGGCATTTTCAGCATTATTCTTCACTTTGACAAAGGGGAAGGAGCGCCGCACTACTCAGGTCTCATTATACCAAAATACGAGCACNATACGAGCACCCGAGTGCCCTCACAAAAGCTTGTTTTCAAAGAAGGAAGACCTAAAGCTCCTGTCATATATTCTGATGAAGAATGGACCTCCTCGGTCTATACGGCCGCGGCGAATGGCATCGCATTTAGGCTTAAGTACATTTGGGCACAGTTCGCTTGTATCTAAAGTAGAGGTATATTTGCGTGCTTGCATACAAATGGAGATGATTCTTTGCAAGGCTGCCTCCCTCGGCATCTCCGCCGGTGATTATTATTGCTTGAAGCGCAAGAAGTTCAAGTTCCAGGCTCACTAGCTATATTAACAACTGCGATCCCAATAATGAAAGTAAGAAGGGACACGCAGTATATGGCTAGTAAAGCGAGCCACCCAAGCTTGAAAGCAACAACCAAGAAAAAAAGAGGTTGAGCAGTAACGAAAGATCATCAGTAGTAGAATGAAAAGCGGAAGAAAAAAGTAGGCATGATAAAAATGAAACACGGAAAGCCTAACTAAGGCTAGAAATACCCTAGAGGTCCACATGTGCTATTACACACCTTAAAATACAATAAATGAAGCTCATGAAGTACAGAAGAAGTAAATTACACACGTAAAATAGGAAACATTCCATTATTACTATTATTGTTGTAGTTTTGTATTATAACATAAGTTGACATAAGCGTCTCCAATGCACACAATATAACTGTTCTAAGAGAAGAAAAAGAGGAGACACGTTGATTGCCCCAAGACGTGTGGATTGTGGAACCCAAGTACGAGAGTAATCCCACTCTGGATGAAAGAGCATAGCAACAGGAGGTCGGGAAAGAAGAAGAAGGTCTGAAGACTGCATGAAAATGGAGAAGGAATTAAAGTGGGCACCAAGGACTTGTTCCGAAGACCTAGCGAAAGCTAAGACAGTTTATGGTTTCCTACGAGCTGGTCTTGGACTCTCGACAACGTAGGATGGGCGAACCTAATACACATAGCCGGGCGGATTATGATCCATCCATAGACCACACTAGACTTACGACCCATTTCCTCCAAGCAGACCCTACGACTTATCCATGAAACTTCGATAAAGCACCTTTCACTGATTTATATAGAGGCTTCTAACAAGAATAGACTGCTCATGGGAACGCAAGGAAGGCATACATTGGCAGGAAGCACGCGTACACACTGAATAAGATTGTTTACCATTAAGCAAAATTAAATAACTCTAAACTACTTCGTCGTTTGAATTTGCGTCAATGCACATTGTCGTTTGTGATGAACAACAGATGAACAAGAGCGTTGTGATGAACAACACTGTCTTCTACGATTAATTATTAATGCTTTGTAGCTAAAATACTACTCCGTTAGTGATAAGAAACCAGGTGTTTTTTATCGTAAAGAACATACTTTCTGCGTGTACTTGAGCACTGGCGAAGGGTAAGTGATAAACTTAATTTTGCTCGATTTTAGATAATTTGTTTTCTTAAAATTCAATAATCGCCCCCCGCCGTAGACCATTAATAACAATTTTGTGTTTCTTGCTGATAGAGACAATCCTCGCATCGTCACGAATAGTTAGTTTTCTGTTTGACATTGCTACGTTAATCAGGAACCATTTTTTGAGAAATTTCATCTATCAGTCGTACGATCTACTGGGCGTTTTAATAGAACTGACAAACAGCACGTAGTCCATTGCCGATTCTACGGCCCCGGAAGAGGAAATGTTTTTATTCACTGAGAAAAATTCTGATGCATATAAGTGTGTCACAGAGAAGCATTAGGAGAACGTAGGTGTTTAATGGCGTAGTTTGGTGTGTCGCAGCAGACACTGCAGACAGAACAACTTATTTCGACAAAAAGGAAATGAAGAAAGCTTCCTAGCTTCGTTACACGTGAGAAGCGAGATGCGATTTCATACTAACACGCAGATCGTTATTGTAATTTAAAGTTTCGTCTCTTCAGGAGCATCAATTTTACGTGTTTTTGATGCAGCTTGATGCATCATCGGCTTTATCACAAAACCGAAATACATAAGAGCATCATCAACGTACCAAGTGCATCATGAGACCCTATATGCATCATCATGATGCACTATACCTTAAGTCCCATGATGATAATAGCCATTCATTATCTCGCATATAGTCGATAAACCTAACGTAGATTTCATTATGCCTCAATTATTCCTGAATTTGGACGATATGGCGCTGGTACTGTGCAAAAATATGACTTGAAGTCTGTGCTGCGGAGGATGCAAAATCTATCGTAGGCTGACTTCGATTCTCTGATTCTCACAGAGCTGGATTCTCTTTTTCTTGAAAATTTGAACTTCCAAATTATACAATGAAAGCAAAAGGAATACCTCGTTAGGTATATTTACTGTATGCAAGATAATACATTATTATCCATCTTCTATATATTAATACGCTAGTACCTACCTACTTACCTACCTACCTACCTACCTACCTAACTTTTGTGTCGCGTTCTTCATTAGTAGGAGATAGAAGGAAATTAGAGGTATACTCAATTGTATACATGAACAAAAGGTGACTGAGTTCGGCTCCATGAAAGTGCACGTTAAATTACAAGGCAATACATATTTCCCTTGCGCACAGGCTGACTGTTGCATTTACCTTTCAAAGCAAAGTAGGGCAGTAGTGAACGGGGACAAATAGCACGTGGTCTATGAATGACCAGTGAAATACATAACACCTGACTGTCGCAAGCGAAAGGAAGATGGTGATGATGATTCAAAGGGTCACGGGCAGTTTAGTATAACACAAAACTTTATTATTATATTCATAAGTTCAAGTCTCCGTTTCCTCATCAGTGGATATCACAGAGGAAGAAATTAGGCGCATATACCTAGTACGACGATAAGATAGGTGGAACCTATGCACGAGGATGTTCCCACACAGGATCAACGGACGTGGGAACAGTAAGTCGGGAAAAAAGAGGAACAAATGGAAAAATATCAGTAGGAGCATGAGATGGGAAGGAAACAAAGTAGGCACGAAAGACAGACGTACCGAAGGCCTAGCTAATGGCTCAAGAAGCCTACAGGGTCTCTTGGGATGCTGCTCGCCTTAACACAGGATGGGGAACCTCAGCTAATCTAACCGTATGGCCCATCCTATGCCCTATGAGGGGGACATAAAATTTGATATTAGTTTACTACCGTGGAATTTTAAGGGGTCCAACTTGAACAGTCCCGTCAGACTGTTGAAAGTTTCATGGGTGCAGCTAGTCTATATATTAACACACTAGTACTTACGTACCTACATTTTGTGTCACGCGCTTCACTAATATAAAGAAGTAAATTAGAGATACGCCCTTAGGAAGTTAAGTTCGCAATACAATCTATGTTATCGTTCAGGAGGCATGACGAGACAGATTCTTCGCTTTAGGGTAGGAAGAAATTCGAGCACTGAAGATGTAATTCGGTTGTATCCGTGATACGGAAGATGAATCTGAGCTCGGCTGCATGAACGTGTATGTTAAATTTAAAGGTGATACAGGAAATACAATTGGACCACGCCACATAAATATTTCCTTGGCGCGCAGGCAGAGTATTAAATATACCTTTCAAAGCAAAGAAGATGGTGATGGTGATGGTGAACGGGCTGGAGTGAACTGGGGCAAATAGCGCGTGGTCTCTGAACAGCTAAATAACACCTGGCTTTTGCGAAAGGAAAGAAGATGGTGATAATGACCCAACGGGTCAATGGCAGTTTTGTATAAAACAATACTCTATAATATTTGTTTAATACACTGGAATTTCCAGGGGTCCAACCTGAAAGGTCCCGCCAGACCGTTAAAGTTTCACGGGTGCAGCTCTTTGTTATATTTACGATGGAGTTAAAGTTTACCATGATTGTGCACTAATCATATTTATTATGCACTTGCGCGTTTCGATTTTGGAACAAAAATGCATGTAATTTATGATGCATCTAAGCGCATCCAAAGATGCCCGAATTTATCTCAGTGTAACTCGCGTCCGGTTGGCGCGAAGAGCAATACAATCTACGTACAGTTTGTCGTTCATACTTTATTCTATTTTGTGCTAACAATTATTCATTTACTAGTAAGCCCAAGCGTCAAACATGACGGCAAAAAATTCGTATCGGTAAATATTCGTGTTATCCCCCACCCGAGTTATCGGATAAGAAAGTGATTTCTAGTATAATTCAGGCGTGCTGAAAGCGAAGAGGACACCCATTTTTTGTGGAAATTAGGCAAACCAGGCCTACGCCTTGCCTAACCTGCCCGATATTATGAAGGGGTTTATGCTTAACTACCCGATAGTACGGCCTAAAGTGGGGCGAATTTGGCTCTTACGCATGTAACCTAACCTAAAGCAGCAGAGCGCTCGTACGGGTCAAAGGAAGCTGAAAGGACAAAAAATTGATAAAACAAAGCAGAATTTCTTCAAATAAAAACCTATAGATTCTAAATCAGTAATTTTCAACGAATCAAACACATTAATATAATTCTGAAGTTCAAGTGGGGATCAGACGAATATTAGCCTTCGTATAGGCATCTTCAGCGCTCATGCATGTGGTCATGATTCTACAATAAGGAGGATGCAGTGCATGCACTGTAGTCACGGTACGATTCTTCTTTAAATAATAATAAAGGTTCCCTTTCTATCAACACAGAGGTCATAAGTCAGAGAAGGTTATTACGTCAAGCTGCTCGTGAATTGTGTCAAAGCCAGATTTTGTTGAACGAAGATTACATTTTGAAAGGAGCGGAAAAAAATGGAATCTTCAGAAATGAAAGAATATTGTCCGCACTTTTCATTGTGGGATACCTCATATAGCAAAAGTAACAATAGTATTTTACCAAGATGGAGTACAGGATGACACACCAAGTCTTTTTCAAGTATTGCCCTAATGTTACCTTTTAGTCAGTATGTGTCATCTGTTTTCGCTTAAAACACCAGTTAAACCCTTGAGTTCATATACGGTATAGGTTATTTTTAAGTACATATCAAAAGAATTAGGTCTGTTTTGATTTGGTGTATTTTTCGATGTAGAATCCGATGTAGAATCCGAAAAAACCTATAAATAGGGAAAAAAAACCCTAAAAAATACCTTACGACAATGAAGGACTCGTGGGAAACCGGAGTTTTTGGGTGGGGGGGAGGAGAAAAGCGGAATTCGAACAAAATCTAGGGAAATATCTCATAAATCATCCTAAAACCGTGAAAATTTCTGAAATTAGCCTAAAAACGATAGGTTACTTTTAGGTACACTTAAAAAAAATTATTTTTTTTTAACTTAGTGTATTTTTTGATGCAGAATCCGAATCTGAAGTCCGCTTTTTCGTTCGCTTTTGGTTTTTCAGTTCTAGGGAAAAAACCCTAAAAATAGGGAAAACCCCTAAAAATACCTTACGACAATGGGGGACCCGTGGAAACCGGGGTTTTCAGATTCGCTCGCGTTTAAGCCCCTAGATCGCTATATATATATATATAGGTAACGAAGGGTTTAGATGTAACAGGGTTCGTTAAGTGTAATTTTTTTGCATTATGTGGAATTGTATGGTATAATAGGCTTTCAAGTGTAATTAGACTATAGGCCAATGAATACGTACGTGTAAGGTTAGGTAAGAGGCCAGGACTGGTTCTGCTAACGTCCAATGAGTTTTTTCTCATAAGGTTAGGTAAGAGGCCAGTACTGGTTCTGCTAATGTCCAATGAGCTTTTTCTCATAAGGTTAGGTGAGAGGCTAGTAGTGGTTCTGCTAACGATCGAAATATACGATTTCTTTCCTGCGTTTCCCTCCACCATCCCCCACCCAGAAGCCCCGGTTTCCCACGGGTCCCCCATTGTCGTAAGGTATTTCTAGGGGTTTTTCCCTATTTCTAGGGTTGTTTCCTTATTACTCAAAAACTAGGGGCGAGCGAAAACAACGGAGTTCAGATTCGAATTATGCATCGAAAAATACACTAGATAAAAGTATTCAAAAAATTGGTCATAGTGCATAAACTGCACTTCTGGTTTTTGACATTTCGAAGAAATTTTGCAATTGAATTAGTATTTTGGGATACTAAAATGAATATTTTGGGTGGGGGAAACAATTTTTGAGCTACAACGGGGCTGTTACCCATAAGGTTAGGTAGGCAAGGACTGGT
>LQNS02277097.1:32729847-32745659 GCA_001587735.2 Parhyale hawaiensis | reverse complement strand
TTCAGCAAGCATTCCTGGCTAATGGGAAATATTCGAGAAATCTTCAGACTGCGTGATGGGATTCTATTTGTCAATGCTACCGTATTTTTGGCTGATGGGGAAACATTAGAGAAATTCTATTCGTCAGTGCCAAGGACTTTTGGTAACGCAAAATATTCCAAGCTTTTTTTTTTGTCAGTGATAGCCAATTTTGTGTAATGGAGAATTGTAGAGATCTGCTGATTACCAAATTTAAGCGATGAAGAGCTAATGGGAACCATTTATTTTTTATTATTTTTCGCAAAATGCGTAATATGATGTTGTTGATCAATGGTAACGTATTCCAGAATATTTTCATGTAATATACGGAATGCCGGCGGAGAGTGACAAATTATCAGTCATCACTGAAACTGTTATAAGCAGATCTGTCACAGTTTGATTTTTTTACGTTTATGACTACAACGTGTTTACTTTTTAATTTCACATGACTGCATGCAGTCTCTACAACTGAGTGTTTTGAGTGATCTACATCAGTAGGGAAAACTGTTGGAGTAAGACAACAAATATTATGAAAAGTAAAAGAGTTAGTTTTTGGTTTCCTTTGAATTAATACCATGCATGTATGACCCTAATAGCCAACAGGGCGATCAGACGAAGTATAGAGAAAATCTAGCTACTTAATAACTTCACATTACAATAAAATTAGTATGTTTTCGACCGAATAGAGTAGAAAAAAATTACATTTGGTCTCACATTTTTTATTATGTCCACCCGTAGCTTTCACTACACATCTCAACCTGTTGTAAACTTAAATGGATGCCGTAGGTACGAATCGTTTACGGTGACATATATTTTTAGTAGCATTTTACTTCAAACTTTTGAGCAGTAACACTTTGATGATAAAATGAGCAAATTCCCAGTCAACAACGCACCACGCAGTAAAGTCTTGTTCTGCTAACACCAAGCTGGAGAAACTTAAAAATCCCACAAAAAGTTTGAAAGTTCGCCAACATCTCGAATTATGTTGCTCATAACGAAGAAATTTTTCTTCTGAGACGTTAAATATTTTATTAGGAAGAGTAACCTATAATTTGAGCAGACACTCTAGAAAATAATAAAGTCGCAATGTGTATTCAACTAAATAACAGAAATGGGTTATTATACTGAATAATTTAAGTATCCGTTTCCACTATTACTGAGGCGATCTCACAGAGGAAGAGCAAAGGGACGGATAATAGGTCGAGAGAAATGCGGAACCCATTCACGGGGGCATTCCAAAACTTTATCAACGCGCATAGGAATAATAAGTCGGGAGAGACGACTAAGAACACAGGAAAGTAGCATCACTACGAGTAGCTATAAAAGCTGAAGGATACGAAGTGGGCCCGAAGGAGGGATGTCTCGAAGGCCAAGCTAAGTAAGGCTAAGGTAACGTATAGAATCTGCATGGGGTCGGTGCTACCCGTAACATAGGTTGGGCAAACCAAACCCTAAGACCCATGGCCCATCCCATGTTCGCTAAGGGCAAAAAAGTCTACACTTCATCTGGTCGTCCAGAAAAAGTATCTTTAGCAAATAAAGAAGTCCTGTGCTCCCTGACCTAGAGAGCTAGAATAGCGCAGAGGTAGACGGAGAAGAGATTCCAGTGGGCAGAATGTAATTCGTAACGGAGGGATGATTGGCGTATACCTAGTAGACATTTCAAGAATTCATAAATTTAATTGAGTTACTTCAAACGTCAAACGATTATTCTCTATTAGTCACAAGACATGTGAAAGAGCAGAGTATGTTGATATTTCAGGGGGATATTACAGTATTTCAATCATTCAAAACGGGAGATAACAGCTACACGGCATAGGTAAATGCGCCTAACTATAAATGCTAAAATAAATTTTCGATTGGATATTAGGAATCTTCCTAGATTTAAACATCCGATGCCAGTACTTCCACATCCTAAAAACCGTCAAATAGCTTCAACAACTACAAAGGAGGTAAAAGTGGTAGTTATTTTAGTACCGATAGTAGTGCCTAAGTGTGAAAAATGATCGCATCAATATGGCTTCTTGATTTAAGACTTTTCTAATTTCTGAGTTCGCAGCACCATTATAAACAGCCCAATAACCCTGTAAAACAATGAATCTTTATGACACTGATATATTCCCCTACACATGGCCAGTAACATGATAAAATTTCAACTTTTCACCACCATATCCAATAAACCTTGTAAAATAATCTGGTCTTGATCGCGCTGACGCATTGGTGAACCTTTGTTTGGAATAAAAACAACGTTGGTGTTCTTTTTCTTTGTCGACACTTGGGTGGTGTTTTCTGTTTTCCTGGAGTTCATTTGTGCTAGCGCACTGATTGCTCTAGACTGAATTGTACAGAAACCCTGAAGCTAATTCTATGAACAATCTATACTGGAGGGTAAAAATAGTGACAGTTAAAATGATGCAGGTTGGAGCGTTTCTGAAGGACATAGTAAGTCAGCAATCAACATTATAACGTATGAGCATTATATATTGTTATAGATATACAGAACATATCCTTGATGCACGCGACACTCGCTATTTCAAACTGATATTATATTTTTTAACAATAACTACTTCATGGTATTAGATAACATGTCAATAAAACAGATTGCTGCTGTCAATTAATTAATATTTTTTGCAAGCTTGAAGAGGAAATTTATCCTATGATAGAATGGTACAAAGATAAAACAAAGTTCAGCCATTGGTAGGGCTCGAACGTGTAGCCAAGTCAGTCACTCAGTAAAAATTAATTATTTTAAAAAGCACTACAAGTACCGCAAAAACAAATGAAATAAAGCCGTGAGTGATTAATTGTCCCGAGACAAAATAATTAATCCTGCCTCCGCGTCAAGTTCAGCAACGAGACAACGATCGTTCCCACTCGGAGGGTTTTACGCTATTCAATGATGAAATTACAGCAAAATTTCATATCATTTGAAATTGAATCAATTAAACAAGTAACGCAGGAGCAATCAATCCATTAGACTTCAATATGGAAGAGCATTGGCGAATCATGTAAAGCTGTTGCAGTTCAATGTATAAAGCAAATCAAAAGAGATTGAATTATTATTATTTAAACTTCACGCTCGGGGCATCACCGATAGGTAGTGCAACCAAATGAAACATTACGCAACACCGGGAAGCCCGAAACGCTACCAAGGAAACTCCAAGAGAAGGCCATTAACAGCTGACTTACACACTTGCAAACCTACACGATTCCATCAATGAATTCCAAACAGAAACAGACCAGGGCAGGAAACACCGACTGAACTGATGAGTTCAGCTCCTAATTAACATTCTCCAAAGCGAAAGATGCGTATCAACTTCAGCACGTGTACTTCTCCTACAGACTTTCAGGGCAGGGACAGAAGAATACAACCAATGTCTCATTAACGGTTGTACATCTTATAAAACAGAGTATGGCCACCCCTCTCCTTTGGGAGAGATTCACCAGATCACTCTCAGCAGGCAGTCTACTGGTGAAGTAACAAGTCGATTCAGCAGACGGAAGGGACTGTCAGCAGCCGAATCCCAGACCGGAGAGCAACACTCCAACACTGACAACGAAAAGACTTGAAAGCATTTGCCGACCACATCTTTGTCACCAAACGCAGAGTTTACTATATGCAGCAGCCAAATCTTACTGAAAGCACATGACACAAGTCATGTAATATGCAGCTCAAACGTAAGCTTCTCATCAAAGACAGCACAGAGACTCTCTAAAGAGCAAAGTGTCCTTAATCTTCAGAGGTGATGTTGCGGTAAAAGTGTCCGAAACCGACTGACAATCATGGATTAAGTTTTACTGACATTCGGCTTTATACTCCAGGCTTAGCCCCATGCACTATCGAGCGACAGGTGCCTTTTTAGAGACTGGGCGACAACATTACGCATGATGGGGTAGGTATCACAGCTATCAAACTCGAATCGTCAGCATAGTTTATCATCGTGTTCTCCAGCGAAGAAAGCATATCACTAGTGTACAGAACAAACAGCAGCGGGTCACAAATTGATATATATTTGCTGAATAGGCGTTTAACCTTTTCGTTCCATTGGTTCTTATGCTCCCGTCAACCCAATCGCGCCTGAATTAAACTTCCTTTTTCGTAGGATTAGCATTATTTTGTAACGACCACCGGCCAATGCGTACAGTGGGCACTAAAGTGGCGACTCCGGAAGAGAAGAAGTGAGTTCCCTCCGGTCTCAAGAGGACTGGGCACTTTTTTAGTTCAAAACGCACAGCAACACAGCAAAACAAAGTCCATCTGTTGAAAACTAGGACTCCAAACCGTACCGGAAACTTCCTCAGCTCTTAGGGCACAAGGAAACAGTCCACAATCAGCATTCTAGGGTTTCAAATCGATAAGGCAGAAATCTAAAAAACTAAAACCACCCTGGATACTTTCTAATCCATTTTATTAAGAGAATGCCGTCCACTTATAGGTATCTAGGACTCTCTGCAAGAGACTGCTTTGTCTTTCCTTACGGGATTAATAACTGGGGGGCATGGTTTGTCTTGCGGACTGCCTGGTCTTGCCTTATGGGATTAAGAAGCGCAGCGACACTTCCTAATCTCATAAGGCAAGAAAAAGCAGGCCAACTGCTGAAACCTAAGACTCCAAGCCATAACAGACACTTCCTGATCTCATAGAGAAGGACAAAGCAGTCTTATCTCAGCAATCTAACAAGGCTCCAACCCGTACTTGATGCTTTCTCATTGCAGATCGCTGCCGCACAACAGTTTAGACCAGCTGTAGAGACCTAGAGCTCCAAAAGATACTAGACACATCTTAACCCTTTAAAGACCACTAGGCCTCACGAGTCCCGTTTCGCAAAAGTTAGCTTTCTAAATAAAGAAGGGATCAGTGATTTTTGGACCTATGAGCTCCGCGACTATGAGAGGGTAGTCGGAGAACTACAATTTAAGACTATCTCCAAAAATCTGAAAGAAACGGAAGCTTGGTCCTAAAAGGGTTAATCCCATATAGAGAAAGGCAGTTAAAGCAGTTTCATTATATGTAGCAATCTAAGCTTCAAAACCGTACTGGACTCGCCATTGCAGAGCACCGCAGCACAGTGCAGTCCACTAGTTGAAATCTAAGACTCCAAAACGTAGTGGACACCTTCCTAATCCCATTGCATAAAACAACCCAGTTTCATTACACCAATCAAGCTAGGCTCCAAACCCTTCAGGACCCTTCACCGCAGAGCACGACAGTGCAGTCCAGTTGCAGAGATCTAGGACTCCAAACCGTACCGGACCCTTCCTCACGCGAACCACACTTCCAGATCCAATTAATGCTAATTAAGTCAATGCATAAGCGATATTCTCGCATTAAGTACTGCTCTGCAATTAAGCTGAGACGCTACTCTGGCGACTCTAAGAGCAGATGGAGTGTGTGGAACGTGGAGATAAGTGATGAACTTGAGCAAGTAATACATTAGAGCTGGCTATATGATTAGTGTCATAAGCATATGTTAGGATCGGAGTTAGCGTGGTCGATGTTGAGATAGGTGCTACATGATTAAAAGAGGTAAAAACATTTGCTTGCAGCGTAAGCTTAATGGTAGAAAAACAACTGAGAACTAGTATGCTTTAAAAACTCGTCATACGTTAAAATAAGAAGGAAAGTGTACTCTTAAATATAACAATATCAATTTAAAGGTCCATATTCGGATATGATTTTCCGTTTTAGGTTAGTTGACCTCCGCAATTTGAATAATGATAAAAATACTCGGGGTCACTAAAAATATGCACAACAAATGCCGCCGAGTCAACCTAAAGAACAGCCCACGTATCGTCCACAAAGCAGAGCATGGGAAGCAAACTTCTATTTTATAGCTTCAACAATAGCACAAAATAAACTCAAAACGAATCCAAGGAGTTTATGTGTCCAGGTGTTAGTTTTTTGCGACCACAGTAGTAAAACCAACACGGCACAAATAGTAGTAGCAAAAATTTTACTAGCGCATCAGGGACACAGTGTCTATGTTACACTGAACTGTTCCTGTGGCTTCACACAAGCTCGTGTGCCACTAGGGCGCGAAGTGCGTCTCGTTTCATATTATCAATGATTTTCGTCTCGGGTTTACTGCCGGTAGGTCTCAGATTCTAAGTGGATAGTGCGTCATTGACAGGGAAAAGGCGCAAGTTGGGCATTTCCAACCCCCGGGCACGACTGAACGCTTTCGCTCAGTTACGCCGATCAGGAGAAGGAAACGAAAAACAAGAAGTTAGAAGTCTAGCAGAAATAGGTCGGCCATCTCGAACAGCGGCGCACCTTTCGAAACAGAATGGAAGTATTGAGAGCCTACCTAGCAATAAAAAAAAATGAACCTCGTCAGCAGGAACGGCGGCAAGATGCAACATCCCATGCGGAGAAGGCAATAGGGATCCTTGGGGTTGTGAGGCCCAAATAACACGACACAAATAATTCCATCACTTGAGTACGGCCCATTGTTTATAAAACAAAGATATTGTTCTCACTCAAAAACTGTCGGCCAAATCTATGAAAAAAGTATCAAAGCTAGTTTCACAGACTCATTAGTTGAGTCCATCTTGTCCATATACTTGCACCAATTGTAAACTTTCGTTAGCTATAGATTTTGCATAATGGAATCATTATAAAGTTATACTTCTGGAGAGGCAGCGGGACAGCAACTCTTGGCTGACTTAACGGGCGAACCACACAACAACTCAACCCATTACAGGGCGCATCAACTCCTCGAAATAATATTTCAATTGTGACCGAACGGGGCAGTGGAATTATCATATTATATATAATATTATATGTATTCTGTTATTAGTGACCACGGCAATCCAAAAGGGCCTACACAGAATTAACGCCAACACTCCATCATTCACACTCTCGGCGAATTCTTAATATGGTCAGAGCCGAAATCGCAGAAGCGGTACAGAGAGACAGAGCAACAAATACCACAGTGGCTAAGGCGCAGCCAAGCTATGCTGCACGGTGACTGAAGCTCCAGCTAATTTTTTTTTCATTTCAGCTTCGTAATTTCGACTTTTCAAGTCCATTTCTAGAAAGCCGAGTTTCGAGATGCTTTATCTTGGAGAGCTTCAGCTTCCTTGCCTTCGTACTTCTTGAGATATGGTTAGTCACAGACTACACGGTACTTGACAGCTCACTGTCCAAAATTTGTCTTAATGCTGGTTGACATACACAAGGGCCTTAACCTAAAGAAATGGTGCCGTAGGAGGCCGCAATTACCACGTCCAGTATCCCTTAGAAGAAGCGTTTCAAACTATGATATTCCTAAGAGCAATTATTGAAGATGTATTGTCGCGTCGTTTTTTTAAAGAAAATACTCACAGTTGACGGTGAGCTTGACGCCATCAGTAGCCACGAGGTGGGGCAGGGAGGGGGCCACCGCCTGACACTCCAGGTAGTGGCCGTGGTCGCCGGCGTTCGCTTTGAACGTGAGGGTCGACTCGCTACGGGACGCGTTCTGCCGGTCCTGTGCGTGTAGGTCAACAAAAGTATACGATATGAACGTCTGACTGCACACACAAAAATATTACATATAGAGGGCTGAATAAGCAAAAATATAATTATAGAGGGCTGATTACTTAAATATAAAAGACACGGAGGGCTGATTGCACAAAACATAAGACATGGGGCTAATTACACATAAATGTAAGATATATCGGGTAGATTACACAAATATATAAGATATTGCGGGCTGATTGAAAAAAAAGAAACATAAGATATGTGGGCTGATTACACAAAAATGTAAGATAAATCGGGCTGATTGTACAAAAATATAAGATATGTCAGGCCGATTGTACAAAAACAAAGTATATGGAGTAAAGATAGCACAATACGATAAGTCATGGTGCGTTGATTGCACAAAATATAAGGTATCCAGAGCTGATTTTATAAGTGCTGAACTTTCATAATATTCCGCTCAATTTAGTCATTGTAATTTGCAGGGTTGCGGTACTTGGCATATTAGCACGCTATTCATAAACGTAGATAATAAGTCTGCCATATGCATACAATGTTTGAGTAGCAAAAAACTATCAAAAACTTTAGCACACACAAACGAATGCAATGAAAAACCGCCATGAGTATACATTCATCTTGACTGCGAAATCACTTCGAAAGCATCGAATGTAGTCAGGCCAACTTAGTTAGAAATCACATGAAAACTCGACCATTAAAAAAAATTAAATAGCGAGACTTATACGGGATTCAATGAAGTTAAAAACAAGGATGTAAGAAATCGATCTTGTGAAGAATGAGAGGGGAATCACGACCAAAAATAAGAATCTTGTGCATAATTAATCCTTTAATCCTTTAAATTAAGAACCGGGATCAACCAAAATAAACTAGAGTCATTGCTGCACTGCGCAATCTGCATCACAGCCCAATCTCAACAAGCTACACCTGCAGTTGAGCCGGGGGGGGGGGGTTTTTTTTTTTTAGCCGCAAAAGTAACACTGAACGGAACGGCACCACAGAGTAGTTAATGCCGGGGCCACATGCGCAGTCGCACAAGCAACTGGAAGCTAAGGATGGGCAGCTGACTCGCCATCCTGAACTATATTTCAGCTCGGTAGCATAGATACGGTAGCGAGAGTGGCATACGAGCTGCACATCCTCACATCATGTTGTTCCTATGAAAGGCTAGCGTAGCCTCGGCATAAGAAGCTGTCGTTAATAAAGTGCCCGCCTTCGCTTTACTTCAACGGGCTGTCAGAAAATCGTGCGAGGGATCTGTAGACCAAAACTTCATTAATAAGTCAGTACGTACGATATTATAAAGACTGAAAACGCCCTATCCATGATAGGAGTAGTTCATTTGATGAAGATGTCGGAGGAACAGTGAAAAGTCAGCAAAAAACAAAATGACATGGGTACATTCAGATAGAAGAGACATGCACTCACATTTATACGCAGTGCTGTGTTTTGGCCCACGTTTGAATGTTTTCCATGGCGACAGGCATCCAGCTCCAAGAGTTCACGCCAAGACAATATTTTCACTTAATTTAATGCCTGGCCGTACATTCCCTTTCAGGTAGTGAAGGATTTATTGTCGGTGATTATAAAGTTAATATACCTCAGGTCGATTAAATGCAGTGGCTGATCACAATGAGTTGCTTGATGAACCAAAAGCTGGAGATCTAGACTATAATAGACTGATCTCAATTTTCGGCAGGTCCAGCGCTTAGCGGACTGAGGATGATAGCCTTCCTTCTCAGCGTCCATTAACATTGCCTGCCTGAATTAATCATCTTTCCTCGTAAGAATGGATCTTAATCTTGTTGATTCCTTATAAATATTTTATTCTGAAGATATAGTGGTCTCTAGAAACCACAAGAGGTCCCTAGACCACCCATTAACGTGTTAACGGACAGTTCAAAATAAGCCTAATTTCGCCTGGCGGACGGGTTTATTGCTATAAATCGCTTCTACTGAGAAGCAAAAAAGGCGCAAAGCATCTCGAAGAGACGAAAAAGGATAAGAGGAGAGGGCAGAAGAAATACCCTTGTGTGGACGACTCCTGCCGTGGCACTCCGCTTGTGAGAAGTTATAGGAGCCTCGTGCAATACGTCAGCCACCTCACGGAGCAAAAAGGACGTATAGAAGCCCTAGCTACCCTTGCAAGCTAACTTTCTCAACAGGAGCTGCGGTCAGATGCTTTCCGGGGGGGGGGGGGGGTCAGAAAATCACTCAGGATCACATGAGGCCGTAAAGTCCAAGATATGCCAGCAGGGATCGTGTCCGCCAGAATATCCCAGGAGGAGCTTGCAACAGCGTGATGGCCTTTGAGTAACTACAATACCTTCCATTAAAAACAATTTTACGTGAAGACAAATTTGAACTAGAATTGCAGTGAAGATAGTAGGTCTAAATCTTACCGTTTTAACACCGTGTTCTTAAACCAACGGCGGCTGCACGGTCCACTACTGCCCGCCTCCGAACTGTGGAAGACTACTCGTGCAGTGCAACATTCAGTACGGTGGCTACTGCCCGACTCCCTTGAAGGGGTAGGCGTGGAACAGCCCGTCGTCTGAATCTGCTAGTTCAGTAATTGGGACAATAACAACTTAGTTACGACGAGTTCTACATCTACGGAAGTGCTATCATTTTTTTATGATATTAATTGTAAGTGTTATTATTGTTTACTAATATTACGACGCGTACTACATATAGAACGGCGTTGTCATTACTTTATGTCTTAACGAACACCCTGCAGATGTCAGAGGTCCTCACAAACCTTTTCTTGTCAGAAGTCTCAACGAACCCTAGGTTAATGTTAGTAATTTCAATGAGCCTTTTATTGATGTTAAAAAAATGTAATGAACCTTTGTGCAACGAGCCCCAGGATGAGAGCCTCATAAAAGAGAAAGTTCATTGAATGCTGTTGTATTGATGACTGCAAGAGTTCGCACTTTGGGTATGCCAAGTGCGCTCTAGCTGTTACTACTAACGACGTTTCAGGATGGCACTGGAACGGAAGCAAGCATCTCCTGAGGTTTCATGCCCTCCAGTTACGGATCCTCTGCTCTAGACACTTGAACAATAGGAAGTCTAATAACTAATTAGTGGTGGATCTTGAATTCATTGAGCGCGAATGTAGTATGTATTTTTTTTCCTACAATATTTAAATGAATAAAGATGATCATAGTTCTAATGTAAGTGTTCCGTTTCCACATCAGTCGCTCATGTTACTTTTATTATTTAAAACGAGCGAGAAAAAGGTGAGAAAAAGATGAGCTTACAATAGCTCACAAAGGGCCGGAGCCTGGGTCTTGCTTCTCTCTGGAAATATGCCTGTTGGTCCGTCCAATCTACGATATAAGTGTCTCCATGCTACTCAACTCAGAGAACTGAACATGAACATTGAACAATGCTAAAGCAAAAGGTAAGCAAATTCTAAAGAGAATCAGGCATGGGAAAGGAACAACGTTCAATTCCAGCCCATTTGTCCCAACATGAGGATCACATGAACGAGAAAAAAACGGTACAGAAGAGGACAAGAAAACAATTAGGAGTTCCGATAACGGAAAAAGACGGCACAAGAAAAAAAGGAGTCTCGAAGGCCAAACTCAAGCTAAGGTAACCAATCAAGTTCTTTTGGGGCGCAACACCCCATAACAAAGGAACTATTCAATTTTATGACATACGGTGAAGCCCGTCCCTGTTATAGGGTTTGAAGAAACAACTACATACTATACGCAAAAGAAGCTGTCCACTAGTGTCGACATTCTTAGAAAGAAGGGCGACCCACAATGATAAGGCGAAGTGGAACAATGTAATCAAATTCATATCTGCTATACCGCTGGCAAAAGTACCAGTTGTTTATATCACCCATTTCAATTATTTACATCAAATGTAGTTAAAATCTAAACTAATTTCTCCTAGTTACAGAAGAGAAAAGCATAAGCAATACGCCACCGTTTCCTCAGAGGTCCCAGAGGCGAGAAAAAGCTTAATGTCTTTCCAAGATTTCTTCAACTTTCACTTGAACTCAGGAGAAAACGTAGTTCCTAACTGCTATCTTGCTCACATCTTGACTGCAAGCTTCAAAGAGATCTTACAAGCATAAGAGCCAATAAGAGTGCTACTGTGGCTCAATTTTCTTCCATTCTCCAGGCCATTAATAGTTGGAAAAGCAACTCTCCCCAATTTAAGTGACTCGTTTTCTTCTGTAAGTTTCGAACCTCCGGGCTCACGGAAACCACTAGAGAACTTACATCATAAAACGTCAATTGCAATACTGCTGTACCTCAATTTTGTTCATTCGATGGGTCACTAAAGAAGTAAAAAAGTAAAGCACTCACACCAAGAAACTTACGCATGTTCTCCAAGTCCACGAAGGCTGTTATGGGCTCCAAAATAGGACTGTTGGAAGCGGAACATTTGAGTTTAGCGGCAGAGGAGCCTCTCTTCAATACTAAAGTGCTGCTTACGATCGTTTCTTGGGATTTCTTGCGCCCGTGCTTAAGATCTACGTCTTCCAAGTTGTTCCGGTTACTGTGGCGAAAGCCATTGCGGATTGGATTCAGTTTGCTCAAGGGGCTTCGTTTGTGACGAATGGAGTTTATGTCAAAATTTGGAAGAGGTTTCGATTTTGATTTAGAGGTTACAGAATGTGATTTAGGGAACGGCGCATCGGAATAGCGTTGGTCGGTGTGTGGACGCCATTGCCTGGAAACTCGTGAAGAATTGGCACGTCCATCATTGATGTTTTGGGTCTGTCGAGCGTAATCGTTTTCGTAGGCCGTTTCGGCAAAGCTGCTGTCGTAGTCGTCACTTCTGCTAACATTTTGGGCAGCTGAGTTTTCAACTTTCCATTCGGGTGAGAAACCTAAATTTTCTTCACTCTCAAAAGCAGCATCGATATAACTGTCACTAAAAGGGTAGACTTCCTTTCCAAAATACTCTTCACTGTGATCTTCATCATAGTAAACGTTATCAAATAAAGAACTTTCGTTGTGTTTCCAGTTAGGAATATTGATATGTTCCCACGTACGATCCTCCAAACTTGTACCTGAGCCCACCGTGCCTTTATCTCGGGTGCCAGGGAAGTGCAAATTGGTTTCTGCTATCAAACGGGCTGCACTAATTTCTGGGCCAACTCTGATTCTTCCACCCATCACCTTTGTCCATCGGTCAGTTTCTGAATCCTCGAGTCGGATCCGCTCCTTTTGGTCAAAAATCTCCCCTGTGGGATGGTGATCAAGGGCATCGTTGTCGCCTGGAACAAGTTTCCTCCTTTTGGAAAAACCGTCATGGAAATTCCCTCGTATGGACGACTCGTATTTTCTAGGTAAGCCATAGGCAGTAAAACCGCTGCCTCCGGTGGTCGGCTTTCCAGCCAGCGTCTGTATTGGAACATCGGAGCTCCCATCAATCAGAGTTTCCAAGTCTGCGTCAGATCTCCGAATCCGTGCGGAGCGGTTTAGTTTCGCCGGCTGCAAGTTGGCTAAGCTAACTTCAGTTTGCGATGGCAAGATAGAGCCATCTTCATCCTCCCATTGTAGAGTTGGTGGCGGCACTCCTGCAAGTAAGCAAAACAACAGAGGGTTTTCATGGGTAGGGGAGATACCTGCGACTGCCAAAAATAAACGAATATTTTAAGCGATTGAACAATTACTGAGTGACTCCGAAACTGTACATGGCATAATTACGCGATGGTGCATTTTACATGTGCCGTATATTGGTACGTTTTGAAGACTGTACAGTTATATGAAGTGCACAACTGTTTAATTCTAAGACCGTACGGTATGTATAACCGTACCATGCATTATCGTAGGACTGACACAGAGTTCGCGGGATGATTGAAAAGTTCTGAGCGTGCAGACCATGATTGACCAAAGGTAGACAATGGTAGATCAAGGTAGACAATGGTAGACCAAAGTAGACACAATGGTATATCGAGGTAGACAAGGGTATACAACACAACCTACAGATTTGGTACACTATCATACCTACTGTAGATATTAGCAGCAGGAGGAGATTTTTATTTATAGCTAGTAACAGGGATAAAGGGGTGAGACTTGGTAGCTACTTACTATTGACGTCTCGTGCGCTGATTATGTAAACTACCGTAAAAGGGTAGACGATAATTTTTGAGTGTCCTCGCATGTGCTAAAAAAACAAAGGAATAAGCAAATAAGACAAATATAAAACATTCTTGTTCTTATCCGGATGCTGCGATCAGCAACTTTCTTCAGCCAACGCAAAAATACATAATCGGTTTGATAGCACAGCCCAACTACGAAACCCGCATGCACTGGTTTTCGCCGCAGGTACATACCCATCCGGGTCCCGAGGGGTGTACGGCAGCAGTCGACTACACATTGTCTGGGCTATGGCGTCGTATTAACGGAATACCCAATAAACAACTGCGTCCCCCCAGTGACTACGGGTGAAAAAATTGCAGATGTCATCCATTCTCGATAGTGAGCAAGTCAGCAACCTTGACACTGTGCTAGAGTGGGTATAACATTGAATTTCCGACCTTCTCAAGTGTAACTGGTAAACGATTTACGCCTGAAAGTCGATCAAAACTGCTGTATGGCACAATTAAGACTGAAGATCATAAGAAAGTAAAGATGGGATTAGATTATTGCAGTAAAGCGAAGTGAATAGAAGGTAGCTACCCTTTGTTTGCTTTTCCCCAGTTAACTCCTCTGTACCCTACTACCATATTGGCAATAGCTCATAGAGAGTCCAGGCTCTAGGGGGGGCATCTGTGTACATTTCTCTTTCACGACTCTACCATGTATTTTCGTATTCCATATGATGAGGACATTAAAAAAAAAAGTAGGGTAGAACTGTCGCAACTGGTACATTTTTGAGGGGGTCATGGGGGGCACAAAATTATCAATTGTGATCTGATTGTTCTGAAGCTTGCTCAGAATATGTATCTTTGAAAAAGAAACGCATTTTGTCTGTACAACTTTTTCGATTTAGTCCTTACTTTTTGAGATAATGGGGTTTATATACAAATATATATGTACATTTTGGAAATTTCAAACGAATAGAACTCAAAGAGTTTTCATGCTGGAACAAAAAAAAAAAAACAATGACAGTTTCAGAATCCTTAAAACATTCATAACAAAACTATAAAGCTGGATTCTCTATTTTCGCCTTCATAATATTTTTTAATCACAGATGGATCACCATTTCTATTTCGTTGCGATCGCTAACTAAAATATAGGGAAAGCCAATTAAGGGATTCGGTTTTGAGCTGCGATAAAATAATATTATGAGGGCAAAAATAGAAAATCCAGCTCTATAATTTTGTTAACAATGTTTCAAGGATTCCAAAACTGTCATTGTTTTTATTCTAGCATGAAAACTCATTGAGTTCTATTCGTTTGAAATATCCCAAATATAAATATATATTTAAATATAAACACCTTTATCTCAAAAACTAAGGCCTAAATCGAAAAATTTGTGCAAACAAAATGCGTTTCTCTTTCCAAATTACATATTCTGAGCAACTTTCAGCACAATCAGACCACCATTGATAATTTTGTACCCCCTCACGGCCCCCTCAAAAAATGTACAAGTTGCGACAGTTCTAGCAGACTTTTTTTCAATGTCCTCATCATATGGCATAGGGAAATACAGTTGCGAGCATAACTAAGGGGCAAAAATAAAAAAATTCATATCTCAAAAACTGTAAAAGGTTCAACGCTGAAATTTTAACACAAAAGAGGTATGGGGATACCTAATAATATGCTAAGAATTTATTACGATCCGAAGGATAAGAAAAAAGTTAAGTATATTTAACTTATAATTATGAATTTAGTATGAGCAGAATTAAGGGACACTTTTCAAATATTGTAACTTAAATCTTCAGTAACCATTTTCTTGCGTTTTCGAAGAAAAAGAAGACTGCCTACGTCATATGTAAACATTGCAAGTACTGCAAGCATGGCTACCCTGGAAAAAGTTGATAAATCTTTACGCATGAAAATTGTTAATTTACACAAACAAAATCTCAGTATCAGGGCAATCGCAGAACAGGAAAATCGTTCAAAGAGTATTGTTGGAAGAATTGTGAAAGATTATGAAGATCTTGGACGTGTTTCGAGGTTTCGGAAACGTGGGAGGCCCAGAAAAACTTCTGCTAGGCTGGATAAGATCATCCAACGCACAGCATTGAAGGACCGTTTTGCTACTGCCTCTTCTATTTCTAGGCAAATGAATGATACTAACGACGAAACCATCTCCAGATTCACTGTATCACGGCCACTGAATGAGATTGGTCTTCGTGCACGTCGGCCTCAAAAGAAACCGCTAATCAGTAAGAAGA
>LQNS02277097.1:32711895-32729400 GCA_001587735.2 Parhyale hawaiensis | reverse complement strand
TGTCAAGCGTCTCTTAATTCTGCTCACACTATATTCATAATTATAAGTTAAATATACATAACTTTTTTCTTATCCTTTGGATCGTAAAAACGTCTTAGCATATTATCAGGTATCCCAATACCTCTTTTGTGTTGAAATTTCAGAGTTGAACCTTTTACAGTTTTTGAGATATGAATTTTTTTATTTTTGTCCCTTAATTATGCTCGCAACTGCATAAACACATCAGGAAAACAAGATAAAAAAATCACTAAAACTTGAAGTGCTCAGATTAGACTCAAATTTCTCGTAGCAAATGAAAAATAATAGGAAAACACAGTGTTAAACGAGAGATATATAAGGCCATTAGCGATGCGATTTTGCATAAAAACCTAACGAGATGTCTCTTGTACAAATTGCGCAAGAATATTGTGAACAATGTACTGCAGCTTTTTCACGAAATAAATACCCTAGTTATAAACGGATGTACAAATAAATACTACTAATAATGCAGGCTTTCCCATAGAAAATATTGAATTTTCATATTTTTCACACAAAATTAACAACCTGATTAGGAAATATTAAAAAAAAAACGAAAAAAAAAACAAAAAATCGAATTGGCCAAATTGGACTCCTATTTCTAGTAGTGACTGACAAGCAACATGTATGGCAGATATGGCCATTAGCGATACGATTTTGCATAAAAACCCATCGAGAAAGCTTTTACACATACTGAGAAAGGATATTGTGAAGCACACTTTTCTCGAAATAAAGACCCTGAAAAAGTACGGTTCAGAAAATACATGGGGCCCATGTACATAGGTCGTTTTGGATGAAAACAGCAAAGCAGGAAAGAAGAAGAAAAAAGAGTGTGTGTATTCAAGTGGAAAAAGAGTAATGAAGTTAAATAGGGCATGGTAAGAAAAGTACCTCAATAGGCTGATTATTACCTCCGCCAAAGAGGTAATGTTTTTGTTGACTTTGTCGATATGTCTTTTTTTGTCTTTCCCTAGCTAACTCAAAAAGTTATAGGCGGATATTCCTGAAATCTACAAGGATTGTTAGGCATGTTAGAGGGAACTGATGATTAACTTTTGCTGGAGATCCGTTCGACAGTTTATTTTTGGCCTCTTTTTCCTTAATAATAATAATACCATAACCCACAAAATTATGGACGAATTTTTATGAAATTTACAGATTTTTATGAATGGTGGTGGTCTAAAATTTTCTTTAGTGATGAAAGCAAGTTCAACTTGTTCGGGAATGATGGAAATAACTATGTCAGACGTCAAACAGGTGAGAAATGCGATCAAAGATGCACAAAAAAAAACTGTTAAATTTGGAGGCGGTAGTGTTATGGTGTTCGGAATGTTTTCTGCACAGGGTACTACTCCTCTCGTCCGTCTGAATACGCGTGTCAATGCTGCTGTGTATAAGAACCTCTTGGCAGACCNAAACAATTCTGACACTGACGGCCCCATTTTCATGCAGGACAACGCACCCTGCCACAAAGCCAGGTTTCTTGATGAGGAAGGAGTGGAGACTCTTGACTGGCCTGCTCAAAGTCCTGACCTCAACCCCATAGCGAACCTGTGGAAAGTCTTGGGTGAGACAGTCATGGCTCGAAATCCAACAAACACTGAGGGTTTGTAGACAAAGCTACTAGAGGAATGGGGCAGGATTGATATTGAACGATGCCGCAATTTAAGTGAATCTTGCCCTCGAAGATGTGTTGAAGTCATCAAACATAGAGGATCGCTCACAAAATGTTGATTAAGGTTGAAGGTTTCTGTTAATTTGTTGTTTTGTTGCGTTTTTTGTCGAGTGTCCCTTAATTCTGCGCACACTAAATTCATGATTATCAGTTAAATATACATTACTTTTTTCTTATCCTTCGGATCGTAATAAATTCTTAGCATATTATTAGGTATCCCAATACCTTTTTTGTGTTAAAATTTCAGCGTTGAACCTTTTACAGTTTTTGAGATATGAATTTTTTTATTTTTGTCCCCTAATTATGCTCGCAACTGTACATCGTAGAGCCGTGAAAGAGAAATGTCCGCAGACACCCCCCTAGAGCCTGAACTATAGAGTGCCGGGGCGTAAGTTCCGGTGTCTCTTTGGGAATGGGCCTTTTGGGTCGTCTACTACCGCCTAGCTAATCTAATTTTCTAAATGTATTCGATGTTAAAATAGAGATAAGATGCAATGACCGAAGAGAATCTTTGCCTGGACACACGAAAGGAAACTCTCCCAAGAGCAGCCAGACCTTTTGTGGAAAATAAACTGACGAGTTGCACTAACCTCCAGAAACGGAGCAGGTGATGGCGACGTCCCGATCCCGCTGCCTAGTCACGGTGCCGTCCACCTCTACTCCTCCTGTGGTGAGCTTCACACTGCGAGGAGGATCTGCGCAGGGGAAATAAATACTCTGGAATACGAAAGTACTCGCAACAGCCCAGGTAGCAAACTTTGTTATATTAATATTAGAACATTATTATTTTTCTAATATTATTCCAATATTAATGTAAAAAGTTTGCTACCTGTGAGGTGCATAGATGTGACTTTTGCCCCAGTGATAAAACTGGTATGGTCTCCCCAAAAATTTCCTTTTATGTAGTTCTGTGAATTTCCGGTGGGATTGACATCAAAGAAACACCCAAATTTTCAAACATGATGAGGGGTACTTACCAGGAAATGTTATTTTCAAGTGAAGTTGAATGTTACTTTCAATAACGTCCGTTCGCTACAAAATCTTGAAGCTAATAGGACACGATCTTAACTTTGAAGTATTTTCGAAGTTTTAGTTGCCAAATACCGCTGTAAGAAATTCGGGTTGAAATAATAACAACTTTTTATAAATCCTACGCTGAAATAGTTGAGTCTCTGAAATTCTTGCCATGTAAATTGTTTTAGATATCCAGAACTTCCGTCGACACTGTTTGGAAATTCTGAAGTGTGCAATCAAGAATAACATAATGCATACATTTTTCGGTGGCCAAAGTGCAAGGGTGAGCACATGCGGCCACTTTCAGCCCAGACATGAGAATAAAAAAGGCCGAAGGCCGAACACTTTACTCCAGTGACTTGGCCGAAAGTGGCCGCAGGCACTGCTGGTGCCCACCGCTGGCAAGGTGCGCTGATATTCACATATTTGAACAAAATGCAAGAAGTTCTCATAGGACGTTCTTTAGTACTTTGGAGACATCTTGATGATTCTTCGATATAGGTCCAGGTGACGTTATGTGAGGAAGTGCATACGAAAATAGAGCACACCAAAGGCGCACGTACTACGCAGTTATCCTAGCAAATCCCTTCAATTTGAGTAAATTTGGCTCTATTAATTACCACAATCTTGAAGTTAGCCCTCCAATTAGATCGACGCCTACAATGTAAATTGTTTGTAGATATTAAAATACTCGAGCTGGAGCCCCGACGAAAAGGATTCTTGTATAAATTCAGAAGATCGTCGGCATATATTATCGAAATCCCTCTTGGGAGGCGAGGATGCAGGAGAGCTTGATATACAACGGACAAGATATGGCCGCGTCTGTACAGCGCATGCAACTCGTGAGACGGTGGAGAATGTAGCACATTGTGTATGGGGTGTAGCTGTATTTTTCATGCACGATTGTTGCAAAAGAGTCCACGCAAAGCTAATATATATATATAAATAAACAGATAAAACTGTCATATTCACCCTTATCGTTCCAATACTAATTTTTTCAACAGTTGCTCCATACGTTAAAGAGAAATATCATAGAACCTCTTCCTTCATAGAACTTCTTCCTTGCTGTTCCAAAACTGCCGGAGCTAAAACGGTCAAAAACTAATATAAAAAATATATACCAAAATCTTATTTTTTTGAGTCAGCATGAACATTAATTTACAAAAGCTAATTATCAAAATAAAAAGAAACAAATACATGGTCAAGTTGGTGCATTTTCCTTTACTTGATCATTAGATTTCCATGAGATCAAGCTTAGTTGTACAACAATATCTAAAAATTTATGTAGACTAGCAAACCAGAATTCGATAGATCACCAAATACTAGTCTCAATAGTGAGTAGTATAGACCTCGTAACAGCTGGCAGCAATGCTATTATTAGATATAATGCTGCTCCTCTAAACAAAAGAGAAATGTCTGTAAATTCCCGATAAGTTAAGGACCCAAAAATATATGCAGTATCTTGCAGATACGCTGTAAATAGTTCGCCATATTATAAGAGACAAGATAAAACCCATTCAATTGGCTTGGCTCTAGCTGGCCACTCAGAGTATAGCTCAACATTTTTATTATTGAGGAAAAAGGCGAGCGAAGAAAGAAATAAATTAATGAGTGAGATAAATAAGCTAATGATCTCTGCACAAGTTCTTTGACAGATTTGTATAAGGAGAAAGGTGACGGCTGAGCTAATTATATATTTTTCTGTCTATAGGAACTCATAATATGCCCTGCTTCATTACCCAGCACTTAACAGAAACGATGAGTTTTTTTCTTAAATGCTAAATTCAGGAATAGCATTCTGAACTTTATTTAGTATTTACTCTTCATGCATGCTGTTTCTGCAGTGATACCATGTAAGCGTCTTGTAATTCGGTATCGCATTGAGGCATCATGCAAAATAAAACAAGTTTTGGAATGAATAGAGGCAATGCACTCGTTTTGAACTTTTATCCCTGTATGAAGACTTAGATTTTGCAAGTATTAACTTATTATTCTTGTTTGCAATTTTATTCTGGATGCTCAGTCTGGTTTGTTATTTTTACATCAGTGCTTAGATTCTGACAGTAATTACTTATTATCCTTCTCTAAATTTTCATTCTGGAAGCTCAATTTGTCTTTTAACTTTGCATCAGTGCTTAGATTTTGACTGCAACATACTTATTATCATTGTTTCAACTTTTACACTGGAAGCAAAATTTGGTATGTTATTGTAGCATCAGTGCTTAGATTCTGACTGAAATAACTTATCCTTGCTTCAATTTTTGCTCTGGAAGCTCAAGTTGGTATGTTACCCTAGCACCAGCGCTTACAGTACGACTGTAATAACTTATTATCCTTGTTTCAATTTTTACGCTCAAAGCCCAATTTGGTCTGGATGAAACCTGCCAGGACAGGGGCTCATCACTCAGCATTAAGGTGTTACGGGCGAAGATTTTCCAAAGGGGAGAAAGAGATCCGCAATCCTTGGTAAAACGTTCGATTTTTTAAGTGGGAGCCAGAAAACTCGACTCCTACGCCTACTAATCTTCTCAATTTTGGAACGCTCTAAAGCCGAGGTCGGGAAGTGAAGCGGTCCTAAACGTATTTACTTCTTTCTAAGGGGTAGTGTTATTTTTGTATGGAGATTTTGTGTGGTTTTTGACTCCTTTGAGATTGAGGGTGCCTTGATTTGAAGGCGGACGTATGGAGGGACGAAAACAACCACAGGCAAAACACGCGGAGCAGGCCTAATGAATTTACTTGTGTTTGGTCAGGAGGCGGGTTCTCCAAAACTTGATAGGATTTCAGTGCATTAATTTAATTTAACTTGCAACTTCGTGTGCCGAATTTGTCATATTGAAGTTTAACGACATTCTCTGTGGTATCAGAAGCGCAAACTATGGATAATTGAGTCCTATAAAGTAGGAGTTTTTATATAACCTAATGCACTAAAAATTCATTGAAAGCACAATTTGACGTGAACAGTTGTTCTAACAGACAGGACGGAGAACACTGGGCTAGTTGAAAATAATATCCAAGAAAGCGACAAGGTACAGTCACTAAAATGAATGTTAAAGTTCTTAGCTTACAAAGTACTCGATCTGCTGAATAGTAACATTAAGTTTTTGGGCCTGTGCCGTACTCATTTGAGACCGTCATTAATAATATTATTTCTCCCAAACGCGATATTTACTCATAGTCCAGGCTCTAGAGGGAAGGGTATCAGCGTACATTTCTCTTTCACAGCTCTACCATGTATATCTTACTCCATATGACAAGAACATTGAAAAAAGTCGGATAGAACTTTCGCAACTGGTACATTTTTGAGTGGGGGGGGAGACCTGGGGGCACATAATTATCAATTGTTAACTGATCGTTCTCAAACTTGCTCAGAATATGCATTTCCGAAACAGAAACATATTTTGCTCCCACAACTTTTTCGATTTAGGCCCTAGTTTGTGAGATAATGGGGTTAGTATATAAATATATATGTATATTTTTGAAATTTCAAAGGAATAGAATTCAATGAGTTTTCATGCTAGAATAAAAACAATGACAGTTTTGGAATCCTCGAAACATTCCTAACAAATCTATACAGTTGGATTTTCCATATTTGCCCTCATGATATTTTTCACCACATCTTAAAACCGAATCCCTCAATGGTTTTTCCCCATATTTTAGTTAGCGATCGTAACGAATAGCAAATGGAGAATCCAGCTGTGATAAAAAAAAAATATGAGGGCAAAAATAGAGAATCCAGCTCAATACTTTTGTTAGGAATGTTTCAAGGATCCAAAACTGTCATTGTTTGTATTCTAGCATGAAATCTCATTGAGTTCTATTCGTTTGAAATGTCCAAAATATACATATATATTTATGCATAAATCCCATAATCTCAAAAACTAAAGCCCAAATCGAAAAAAGTTCTGGGAACCAAATAGGTTTCTTTTTTAAAGATTCATATGCTCAGCAAGTTTCAGATTAATCAGTTCACAATTGATAATTTTGTGCCCCCCATGCTCCCCCCTCAAAAATGTACCAGTTGCGAAAGTTCTACCCGACTTTATTTTAATGTCCTCATCGTATGGAATGATACCATACATGGTAGAGCTGTGAAAGAGGAATATACACAGACACCCCCCTAGAGCCTGGACTACGGTATAAATTAGGGTACGAAAGGGCTTAGGGTTTGTCTTTATGAACCTTATACCGATAAAGAAGACTATTTGACCACATCTTGAACCTTGACACTGTATTACTTCGAAAAATTGGTGTTCAGTGTGGGCAGTAACTTAATGAGTCGATTTTGTCGATGCATTGCATTTTCCATAATCTTTACATGAAGTCAAAGTGCAGCCGCTAAACGTTAATATAAAATCCAAGTGCTTTTAAATATCTATATAAATTCCAAGTGCTTGCCGCTAAATGCTCACATGAATCAACGTGCTTGCCCCTAAGTGTTTGTACTGAATCAAAATGCTTGCCCCTGAATGTTTAAATGAGGTCCAAGCGGCTTCCTCTTAATATGAATAGAAAATTCAAGGGCTTGCCGCAAAAAAATAAAAGCATGCAAACATACAGCGCGTAGGCAGGCGGCAGAGGCAAGAGGCTCGCGCTGAACAGACTGCCTGTATGCTCAGAAATTATCGTCAGGTCGTAAAATTAATTTATTACGATGGCAAATGGATTCATGAGAATGAGAAGCCGATGCTTCCGCTATAATTGCTATTCAACTCATAAAATATTAGGAAACTAGTGTAGCAGGAGAGATGGCAATGACGCGCGGCGGGAAATGGATGCATGCAGCGTCAGGAGAGTTTTTATCTTGGCTAAGAATCATGAGGAATATTTTATGAAAATTGCAATTTACTGGACGGTTGCATGCCGAGTTTACTTTACGTAGTTAAGACGCTAGTTTAGGTCTCCCTGGTCATTACACGTTACTTCAAGACGAAAAAGGAAGAGACTTGTAACACCTCGAGTTGGACAGGACCTCATGATATTGAACCTTGCGCAAGTGAACGTACACGAAGTAATAAGAGAGAGAGAGACAGAGGAGTGAACAACTTGTAACTCGCAATAGATTAAAAGAAAGAAGCCCACAGACACAAAAAATAATAAAAAAATCTAACCTGAAGCCCTATGTTGCGCTAAGGTAATCTTCATGAGAGTGTGCTCTAGTGAAAGACCTTAATTACCCTTTGGTCACAGAAACTTTGCTTTTTCTTAGGTTCTGAAAGAAGCTCATAGAAGACACAGTCATTGCAGTCACTTGAGCTCACCTACATACAGTTTAGTTCAGTCATAAAGAAAATACTATCACTAACTTCAGACAGCTTGTTGAATATGTTGCCCAAATTTCAAGAGCAAGATGCAACGCACTGGCTTTAATAATTAAAACTGATGCGGGACGCATACGTCCCGCCAGTATTGAAAGATTTAATATGGTCCCTTTTGTATAGGATTTACAGGCGTTCACCACCGAAATTCACTCTGGCTGACAGATAAACTAATCGACTTTCACTCAAACAAAAGCGTGACACGAGCAAAAAATCCTAAAAAATAGGAAACTGAACTCGTTACTCGGAAGGTAGGAGGTCGTCAGCACAGCTCCTACGTGTTCATTTATAACCCGAGTATTCTGCGTTTGAATAGGCTTCAGAAACACACTAAGTTCAAGCAACAAGATTGTTATAATTAAATTCAGTGTTTCACCACATTAGACGCAACGAGTTGATTCATGAGTGAAACTCAATAATAATGTATTTTCACCAGAAGGAATACTCGATCTCGGTATTCCTGCCGGAATATCTCACTCAGCACAGTGCGCTACTACTGGTACGGAAATTAAGCTCGATGCATCTCCAAGAGACGAAAATCGAAAAGAGAAGGAGACAGAAGAAAGAAAACGCTCCTGCTAAGGGTCCCTTCCGTGGCCCCTCACGCGGGAGCAGATTTGAGTCTTATGGGATGAGTCGCTTACCCCCATTCGGCTGCCCATCTCGCGGAACAGAAAAAGTACGGAGAAACCAACCTAACCTAACAAACTAACCTTCTCAGCAGGAACTGCGACCAGCTACTACAACCCCTGCGGAAAAGACACTCAGGACAGCCCTTAGGGTTTTTCGTGAGACCCACGTACATTATGTAGTGACAGGGCATGGGCCCGTCAGAATATATCCTTGAAGGCCAAGTAACAAGATGCCACTAGCACTGGCGTTAATACAAGTGGAAAAAAAGTGACTGTAACAAGCCGCCAAATATTGGCCAGAAGGCACTGAAGAGAAATCACCGAGTTAGGCCGATGGCGACTCTACAAATCACCGGTTCCTCTAAGAAGCACAACGCATGTCCTGGTGGTTTCTAAACAACACCAGGAAAATTCTTGCCCGCCCTAGAAGATGAATTACGGTTTTAGTTTCTAGGGCGGTACGCAGTTACGCTAGAGTAGCGTAGGTGTTGTTGGTGTTGTCAGCAGGGGAGGATAGTAGAGAGCTAGAGTAGCGAAGGTGTTGTTGGTGTTGTCAGCAGGGGAGGATAGTAGAGACTTCAGGATGAGTCCTGCTCTCGCGGTCAATTACCTCATGTCTGGGTGGTCTCGGTAACAAATAACTACTCTGCAATCGCTAATATGTTGAGTAAACTAACGGGATTTCTTTGTCTTAATGCTGGACTTTTGATGCCTTGCTAGTGAGAAGAATCGGAAATGTAGCGAGAATTGAAAGCCAGTGTGAGAATCCCCCGCACTTCACTTGACCTCCTGCCTGCTTCAACAAGGAATGGGCAAGGGTGCAGAGACGTCAGCAAGTTAGCCTTGCAGTGACATGTGCTTTATTGGCTTCTATAGAGTATAGTCTTTCGCGTTATGACATCAATAATTAAAGATGGGCCGTAGTAACTTTTATGGGCCCAACTATTATTATTATTATATTGAGTATTATAAGCCTCTAGTGCCACAACAAAGGCGATCCTACAGAGGAAGAAAGAATGGACATACAGTATACCGATAGAAACTTGGAGCCTATGCACGCTATTCGTACACAGACGCAACAAACTTGGACATACTAAGTCGGAAAAAAGGAAGACGAATAGAGGAAAGTAACATCAAAAGGAGTATAAAATCGGAAGAAGTAAAGTGGGCATGAAAGACAGACGTCCCGAAGGCCTAGCTAATGGCTAATGCTGGGGACACACTATATAGGCGCGTACACAGACAACTTGATGCACGGATGCGAGACTCGCCGTCATTTATGCCACGGTATCTATGATAACGATTTTAAGTAGCTATGTACCGAAACAACACGAAAGCTGTGCATCCGAGTAACCAGTTCAGAGTAGAAATGCATTACCCCGCTTCAAGGTAATCTACAGGGTCCTCCCAGGGTCGCGGCACTCCATAACCTAGTATGGGCGAACCTTACTAACCCTATGAACTACACTATGTTACCTTTGATTATGCAAATACAATTTTTCTCACTTATTTTTCAAGATGAGCGTCAAACATTTAAAATGTTAATAGTAAGTTAGCGCATAGGTATGTTGTAACTATAAAAACAATTAGAGAAAAATAAAACGGAACCATTTCCCACGTTTTGGCAGCATTTGCTTATCGCACGGGGTTCTGCTGTTACGCCAGATTATGCAACATCACTCTCTCACTGTCATCACTTTAAAGACCAAAGTGACCTCGCTATTGGCTTCTGGTAAGACAACACTCGAGGTTTCCAAGGAATTACAGCGTGATCACCGAAAAATTAAGGCTTATGCAATTGAAGGTAAGGTTAACCGGAAAACTCCGGATAGAGCCTCTACGAAGAAATTGATTGCCCGGGATAGGAGACATTTGAAGGTTTCTATGGCTAGAAAACAACTTTCTACAAGTAAGACGATATTTGAAGACGCTGGAGCCCCAACACTAAGCAGAAAGACAAGATGTGAGGCTCTGCAGAAGCTAGGGAAAGTGAAAATGCAATAACAACGACCACTTTAAACAAAAACTCATAAAGAAAATAGGGTCAAATGGGCTGAAGAGAACATGAAAACAGATTTTTCCGATGTCATATTTACTGACGAATGCAGAGCCACTCTTGATGGTCCAAATGGATCGGCGTTTCGATGGGTCCTCCGTGACTTATCTCTACAGACGCGGCTAAAGCGTTAGTAAGGTGGTGGAGGTGTAATGTTTTGGGCCGAGATAGTAGGTGACACCCTGATTGGTCCATTTGAAGTGGCAGAAGGAGTTACTGAATGCAGAAAGATACTGCCAGTTTCTTGAAGCCAACTTGATTCCATGGCTTGATGAGCAGACTATCGCACGCAGATCCAAATTGGTGTTTCAGCATGATAGCGCTCCCTCACACCGAGCACGGTACACTGCTAACTGGCTTGCGGATGGCGGATTTAAATCAAAAAGGATTATGACCTGGCCAGCGAAGAGCCCCGATTTAAAACCCATTGAGATCCTCTGGGCAATGATTAAAAGGAAGGTGTCTATGAAGGAGGTCGGCAGTTTTCGAGCAAAGTAAGCCTATGGAATGCAGTAAAAACAGCTGCAAATTCTATTCAATCTTCTGAAATATCAAACCTGACCAAGTCTGTTGATAATCGCCTTATAAAAATCATGAAACATAGAGGTTGCCATGTTCAAAATTAACTTAGCGTATGTTTACCACTACTGAACACGTATTTCAGTGTTTATTGAATTATTTTGGTTATAATTTCTTGGTTTCGGACGTTTAAAAAAAATATTCCTGTTCACTTGTATTTATTTCCTCATTACGACGTTTTTATTAACTTGTTGCATAATCTGAGGCAACAGTAAAAAGACTCGTAAATAAGCAAACTGTATGATAAACTCAGCAAATGGCTATATATTTATTTTACAAGTGCTGTTTATATTTTCAACATAGCCATACATTTAGGTAGTACTAGACGACCCGTGACACATTGGGTCGTCACCACGATCGTCTTTGCTTTCGTACTAAAGGAGGTGTTGTTTAGCTGGTCATAGACCACACGCTGTACGCCCGCCCTCTTCTGCCCGTCAAAGAGCTGCCCAGACGGCTCACTATCAACAGATTCTTTGCTTCTCTAATGAATATTCAACAACCAGGTGTAAGCAAAGTCAATACATATGTTACGTTATATTAATCACCCGCGAACAAAGTGAGAGAGGTGATAATATTTTCGTTGAAGATTTAGGTATAAATATTTCTATATATTTGTAGGTATATATATATATATATATATATAATGTAGATAAATTTATCTGTCCACCCAATAAGTGCTCGAAGAAGTTGAGCAATCTTCATAATGTTTTGTAGGGAGTTTAGTGGGTTGCCCTCGATGTGTCACATGCCGAAAAAACTACGAATAGCAGACAATAAAAAATGACGGTAATGAAATTTGTTCTCCACCCAAAAACAGGTAGAAGGAGTTGAGTTATGTCCATGATTTTTTGCAGGGAGTCTGGTGAGCTGTCTTCAATGTGATGCATGCCAGAAAACTAGGATTAGCTGGCCGTAAAAATAATGACTGCAATGAATTTCGCTCTCTACCCAAAAACAGGCAGAAGGAGTTGAGTAATATTCATGATTTTTTGCAGAGAGTCTGGTGGGCTGTCCTCGATGTGACCCATACCAGAAAACTAGGATTAGCTGGCCAGACAAAATGACGGCGATAGAATTTGCTCCCATCGCGGGTGATGGTCTTGCGCCACCGAGTCGTTCTAGTTCAGTTATATTCCAGTGTGCCCGTTCTTGCAGGCGAGATCAGGTTTAAATTCCGTATCACAGATACAGTCAGTCTACTGCCGCCTAGGTATCTAAGCGAATTAAATCTTCATCCATCGAATTTCTTCCCGTCTAAAAGCGAAAAAGCTATGTAAACAAGACACAAATAAACAAGCACACAAACAAGGTTCACAGACTTTTAGTATAATATAGATAGTTATTTCTAAGTTAGACACTTATCTTGAAAAATGAAGTAAAAAAATTGTATTTGCATAATTATTGGTAACATACTGTATTGTTGGACCCAACTAAGTAACAAAATCGCAGTAGGCCTGTATAATATTATGAACCTATTGCTGCAATAGCAATTGAGTTCTGCCTAGCAGATTTAGTAATTTTCTCACTAGCCGCTAACATGCCTCGTGTTTCGGTGGCCTGCACAGTGGCCAGCAGTGTTGAGTGCACCCAGAGACTCTCTGGCGCTGCAGAAGATGGAGCGGCCAACCATCGCTGCCGCACCTGTCAGGGCCTTTGATTGATAGCGACGTTGAATTAGGCAAAACTGAAGCGCTTCGTCGCCCGGGCCGTCCGCAGTCTATGGGCAAAAATGCCAATTTGCAAATGGGCAAAGCCAAGCAGGTGCGACCACGTTAACGCTGGGATGCGTTGGGCAGGTTAACCGGTGTAGGACTGTAGTGATGGTTCCCAGGGCTTATACTACTGTGAGCAATAGCGTCCATTTTTGCTCCTGCACCAGCTAATTAAGGCATCACTGCCCACCGCTGTTGGGAGGAGCACGGGTAGACGCGTGGAGGAAATGTAACTAGCTGAGCCAAGACCATCGTTAACTGCATGGGTAGACGGTAGTAGAGCTGGTAAATGTCAGGTTCGTAGTTATAGAGAGGTAGCATGGTAAGTGATACTAGGGGACGTATATAATTGACTCGGGTCTAACAAAGATCACGTCCAATCACGTCCAAAATAGAAGGGCAGGTAACATGCAGATCCAGTGGTAGCGAAAGGTAGCGGGGTAGTGACATTAGGGCAGATAAATAACCGTGCCACGGACACGGAGGATTAACATAAAAAGGCGTAGGAAAAGTTATCGACTTCAGATGGTGATCGTAAGCAATATCGTCGATATTAGGGTAGATGCTTGATTGATTTACGTCAGTCGGAAGGCACCAGAATTGATAATGATAGGGAAGGTAATACCTGCTCCACTGCTATCAAAAAGCAGCACCGTATAGATTGCTCCAGATGGTAGTCATATATATATAGTGCTTGCAAGATTCAGGATATATGGAAGGAAAGACCACAAGAACAGCATAATATTCTGATATTCTGAAAGGCAGGGGATTCTAAAAAAAAAGATGCACCATGAGGGGATCAGGGCTAATACGGACACAGATCGCAACATTGAAATCTGGAAAAGAAACAAAACATACATTGATGAGGAAGGTAAGTAGCTGATTCCGCATGCAGTAATAGCGAAGGTAACAGATTTCATGGTAATTGGGAAGACTGCATTGCTTAGGTAAGTAAGAAAAGTGACTGGTAGACGGAACGGTTGCATGGTCCACGCTCTTAGGAAAAGTTACAGACCTAACAGCAACACTGAAACTGAAAGTTGCACACTAGAACGTACTAGTTCACCTATTTTAAACATTCAATTTATCGCTCAGTCTTTACCTTTCCCGTAGGAATACCATTACCTGGCACGTGCCATAAATTGCATTCTGAAAATGGCTGAAATGGCTGAAAATGGCGCACTATGCTTATGAATGGCTTTAACGTTCTCGGAAGTAAAACGCTGCCTTCACAAGTCGCGGCGTTGCACTCACTTAATTCAGGCAAGCAGGCAGGCAGCAAAGAGCGCCGGAAGGCGTACATCAGCCGCCGCTGCTCGCCTGCTTTACACAGCTCCCAACTTAACAAGAACTCCCTAACTTGGAGTCATCCATCAAACCTCAACATTGTGAGACTTGGCTTGTTCAGCGGAGCTCTTAAGTGGGCTCGGGATAGTGCTGAGTTTCACCATTGTATTTTTGTGCGAGTGTTTTTTTTTTGCGTGTTTTTAGTTTAGCTTGTGTATTGTGGGACTTTCATCTTTATATTCTGTATTTTATTTTACTGTGGGGTTTTCACATGTTGCGGTTTCTTTGAAGTTTGTGTGTGGTGGTCTTGGCGTTCTTTCTTTATAAGTTCAAATTTAAGAAATCCTCATAACTTCCTCGTGGTTTGGACATTATATTTTGTATTTTCCTTTTTGATTTATGTGGCTTTGTTCGTTAGTATGCTAATTTATGCATTTTTTATTAAATGAGGTAGTAAGCATTCTCTTGTTCTCTATATTCCCTGACTAAAAAAAATCCTAAAATGAAAACTTACGCAAATTTACAAACCTTTAGGGAGGAAGACCCAATGGTACCATGAATGACTGCCTTATAGTAGTATAAAAGTATAATATTAACGACCGGTTTTTCTTTCACGTGGTACACAGAAATGTTTAACCAGAAACCCAAACAACCCAAGAACGCGTGTAAAGTAAATTCTGATTTGCACGAAAAAAAAATCGTTATGTTCAAACCACAAACCTGAGAAGAAAACATCTACAATACCAACGTCTATCATCTTTATTGAATGTTTGCAGGTACCATGGATCGTTAATCACTTGTCTCCTAGTAGTCAGTTCAGAAAGTAGATATGGATGGTAGCCAGGATTATCAACAAATTTTAATTTACCGCTGGACAGAGCTAGAGGTTTTAAAAACACTGGGTGTTTCACTATGGTGGATATAAGATAATTTTGAAAATAATAACTATGAAAGATTTGTTTATTCTCAACTGGCCAGATTAGAAGGAAACATGGGAGGAAACTCACAGTCAATTGCAAGCTTTACGGCTAATATTTATGAAGTCTGTACAAATTCTAAGGAAAGCTCGTTATTTATGTGTGTGAACGAAACATTTCTCCCAACTTCATTAACTCAAAATCGCTCAGTAATCTTAACAATTCTCGCATCTTTAAGTTATCAACGTTCACTGTCCATCATTGGGATTACGAACAACGTGTGTCTGTTGTGTCTGTCTTTCTGGTTCTCTGCATATGAGTGTCCGGATGATGGTACATGCCCTAGAGCAGTGGTTCCCATTGGGGTGCATATGAACCAACGAACCCCCTTGATGGTTTACGCACGGACCCCCACTGGCTCATGACATTTCAAACATCTACGTTACTATTGTACAGCTTTTACCTTATTGGTAATGCAAAATAAACTTATAATTTTCAAGTCATGAAAGGGAAGGGTATGTTTTATTGCATTTTTACATAATTTTTGCAATTACAAATTATTATTATTATAGTCATAGTTTTACCACCATATCCACTCGATGAGTGATCCGTACGGTGCAAACTCGGTCTTTCTACATAGCTCCGTAGGAATATTTTATCTCGGCATTCCTGCTGGAAAATCTCGGTTGGCTCAGTTCTCTAGTACTGGCGGGAAAAGGCGCAAAGAATAGAGAAAGACACTCGGTAGGACGGCCCCATTCGAGGCCTTCCACACGAACTAGGTCGGCTGCCTCGATCAACAGCCCACCTCGAGGAACAGAAAGGGAAAAATAGAGAACCTGCCTAACTTTACAAACCTAACCTCGTCAACAGGAACTGCAGCCAGATGAAACATCCCCTGAGGAGGAGGCACTCAGGGACCCTTGGGTGCGTGATGCCCAAACATATTGTGGCATGGAAAGAGACCGCCACAATATGCCCTTGAGGGCTTTGTAATTACAAATTTAAATTCAAAAAATAGTTCCAGTCTTTTGTCCCTTTCATCGCATAATACGTTAGGCTTTTTGATAATGATGAGTGTAGCTGAGATTACTACAATTTGGAGCAAAAAAAAAAAAAAATTCACGGCAAGTAGAAAAAATTGCTTAAATAGAGTGAAACGTGAAAGTTCATTGCATCAGATAACCAGTGATGTAACACGAGTAAATGAATGTTTGCCCTATTGCGCTTTACTGCTGATTCAACCTTTTTACCTAAACTGCATAATGATTGAAGCTATAAACATCTACAGAAGTGTGCTGTTCTCAATCACTGCGTAATGCGTATATAATTAGTAAGCTGGGACCATTTCAAAGACACGAGGTCTCCTCCTCGCCCCTCGGTGCCGGAGTGCTCCACGCAGAGTAAATCCGTAGCGTTGCGTCCGGAAATCAAACCGGGGCCTCCTTTAGTGTGTTGTAGAGCCGCTGCCATTTTACCACAGAGAGGGTAAGGAGGATTCCGGTATTCCAAGTGCCAGTCATTTAGGAGCAATAAATGTTTACTTTGAACGTTCATCTTTCAGCGCTCGCAGTGTCCATTCGGTCACGTTTTACTCATAGTGTTACTATGAAACTTGACTCTTAATTAAATAAGGGAACGTCTCTAACGCGGCGTACTTGATAGCGAACTTCAAAAATGAAAGGTAGGTCAAACTTAATTCTTCTAATTATTTTGTGGCATAATGGGCAGAATTTGAGCTGCAAAAGTATGTAGCTAGTCAGTTCCAGTTAACTTGCTTAGCTGGTGACACGGTGTTGGTAAAATTTCGAATATTCTTAACCCTTTCGGTACTAACGGCATTTCTAGACACCAGCGGCAGGTGCGGCCAAGTTTTGATTATTAATATGAGCGTTTTTTTCTCTCTTAAAATTAAACAGTATGCCTATTTAAGAGCCCTTGTAAAATCATTGCTAGTATTTTATTTACGTTCTAAATAATAATAATAATAATAATAATAATGTTTATTGAAATCATTTCTTTACAGCAGGCTGGTAAAATGATAAAAGCAAATCACTGCACACGTAGAGCATGTAAAATGTTTCAAACCCTCTAAATTAGTCGTATGACTATTTGGGGCAACAATTGCGTACAAGTACACAACTCCGGCTGACTAAAACATAACGAATGGTTATGGTATTAAAGTGATTGGTTCCAGCCACAGAAATGACTGAAGAAAGTTCAAAGGAGAAAGAAGCGACACAGGGCACACTGCACATCAGGAGAACTGTGAGACCCATGCTCAGCACGAGTCAACA
>LQNS02277097.1:32687410-32702917 GCA_001587735.2 Parhyale hawaiensis | reverse complement strand
GGTAGGCAAGGACTGGTTCTGCTAATATCCTATGAGAAATCTATATATACCAGTCTAGTGCAGATAAAGCTGTTGCTATATGGATATTAGCGGAACCAGTCCTTGCCTACCTAACCTTATAGGTAACAGCCCTGTTGTAGCTCAAAAATTGATTCCCCCACTCGAAATGTTAATTCTGGTATCCCAAAATACTAATTCAATTGCAAATATTCTTGTAAATTTCAAAAATCCAGAAGTGCAGTTTATGCACTATGACCGAATGGCCGTATTATATAAATACCAGCGGGACCCGTGGAAATTCTACGGTTATCCGTTTTTGTCTCATTTCTAAGTGCGATGGACCCAGGCAACGCTATTATAAACTATCTTAGTTTAAACCACACGCGCCTTATTTGAGTTACGATTCATGAGGAGCCTCATCCATCTTGAAGTCGGGTGACGACATACGACTTTTGACGGCTTTATCAGCATAGAGCTTACTAAGTCGCTAACTTCACACTCAGCTCAGATTGCAATGGTCAGTAGTGACAATACTATTTGGATGTAAAGAAATTATTTTGAAACTAATGGATTGAAATAGTCAAGCGTTGTACTCAAAATACTGAAAAGATGAGAGTTCCCTAAAAAATAAACTTGCTTATTAGATTTTTTAGCATCTTTCATGCAGCGCTATGATTTCAATCAAGCAATGTGTAGAATGGTATCATCTAAATTTTTCCTGGTGACCATTCATATATGAATCGAAAGCTCAAACAACGTAATGGTCACCGTAAAAAAAACTCGATGAAATACATTTTTTAGTATCATAGTTTCAGTGCTTCTCTACCTGGGTGTGCTGCATCATCGGAAAATTTTTCAGTATGACTATGAAGCTTTTTTGCAGGAGCATTCATGAAGCCGTGCTTTCTAAATACGGCTTAACATGGCAGCCTTGTGGTCTCCACATGTATACATACAATTCAGTGTTTGAACGTGTTGCACCGTCCTTCTAAACAAAACTGTTTCGTGTTAAAATACTATCTGTCAAGCCTGCTGGCCTAGCAAGTGTCAAAGTAAAATTGCGCACGTCTCTTCAAATTCTAGAAGCAACAGAACTCCGCAAGCTGCGGGGTTCTCCGCAGACACTGCACAAAATTGGGACGCTAGGTGTTACCTACGGGGGCAAGAGCCTGTCGTGCACACCCGCACGCAGTTATTTTCAAGAGTCCAATTACTTACTTCGTTACGATGCGGTGCATCACCCGCGGAGGTATTAGCGCCCAAGAGTCCAATTGACAGAGAATATATTTACTACAGCGCATTGCATTTTTCGCGAAGTTAATAGGCGACTTGCCGGAAACTCCAAACTCTTGCCTCGTTTCTCGACCTCCAATAATGGCATAATTATTGATGACATCAAAATGCATTTAAACTTTCAACGCTTCTTACTCAAGCGAGGAATAAAATTGAGCGAAGTTAGCCTGCGTTTCCTCGATGGCTTCCTCTATTCTGTGAGGTGCATTTTACTCCCTTAACTTTGTTACTTTAGTCCTTCATGGATGGCCGAATTTCACCAGTCTGTCGCAACAGACGCGAGCTTATCTGCCGATAATCATTTTGGGAGCCATTTTTCAGGGTTCGTTAGCGGCTTACGTAATCGTACCTTAGTGAGGAAATTTTCGCAAATTTTACATAATACCAGTGGCCTTCGCCATCATGAATTAATATCGGAAAATGTTAACCTCAACCATGCCTCCAATTTCTTTGCTCCTATTCTTGTTACTCTTTGAAGGGTATTTTGGCTTTCTCCTTCCTAGAGTCTTTACAGTATTTACGAGTCTTGAACTCAGAGCAAACAAAGCTGTGATGAGGGAAGAAAGTGACACTGACAATCCATGATACTGCTAAGAGGTACTGCAGCAGTCTTTCGCTTCGCTACAGCGCGTCGCCGGCAGTCAATACCCACTAAAGAGCAAAAAGCAGCTCGTATATGAAAGCGGCATTGAAGTAAATTAGAAATTTTCATAAGCAGGCTTTTTGGAGAGATTGGTCACGCCAGTACCAAGGACACGGGGCTCTGATATCTTGGATACATTTGGTACATGGTACTACAAATACATCCATGAACACAGATTTAAATAAAGAAACAAAAACTCGTTTAGTTTGTGGTAAACACATGTGGCAATCCTTCAGAAGCGTCGACTTAGGTAAATCGACATCTTGGTTTAATGAATAAAAATGCTTTTTATATATATATATATATGAAATCTGAAACAGTATATGCAAATCTGCTTCAGGTTGATCCAACTTTGGCTTCAAAGCGGGCGGGACACTAGCGCTTCGTACACACACGCAGACAAACAATTTTTTTGTATTTTGCCACGTGTTTGTCTAAACTAGCTTCTCTTAACATGCCAGTGCACGATGTTACTCCGTGTGTTCTACCGCCGTTTTTATTTTTTGCATCATTGGCGCGACAGATTTTTTGTTTCTTACCGCCAGCAGCGGGTGTGGCCCATCTCACCAATAGAAATTTCCAGCCATCCCAGAAACTGTTTTGCGATATTAAATTCTGAGGCCGCTTATCAAGAGCGTAAGTCCATTTTGAACCGGCCCAGTGGCAGAACCGAAACTAATTTTTTTCCACAATTATTCCCGGAAGTAATAAATAGCACCGGCCTGACCGTACGCCCGTCGCTGTGTATCACGTCCATCCAACTTTTGCAATTTACGACACACCATCAATCTGATCCATGTGTCCGTAACATCAGGCAGCATAATGTGCACTGTTAGTATTCATGAATCAGCCTGCCGTAAAGAATTTGGTGATGACAAAGACCAAACGTAAGTAGTATGTCGTATTCACGCTATTCCAAGTCGTGTGTTGTAGGTAACTACTTGATGTGGAGCTCAGATCACGACCCACCTAAACTGGTTTCTCTAGCGGTATCCAATTACAGTATGTTACCTTTGATTATGTAAATATAATTTTTTTTACTTATTTTTTAAGATAAGAGTCAAACATTGAAAATGTTAATAGTAAGTTAGTACACAGGTATGTTGTAACTATGAAATCAATTACAGAGCAATTAAACTGAACAATGTCCACGTTTTGGCACGGGGTTCTGCTGTTACGCCGGGATTATGCAATAGTCAACATGGGCAAGAAAAGCGGTCTAACCAGTGATGAAAAGATCAAAGTGACCTCGTTATTGGCTTCTGGTAAGACAGCACTCAAAGTTCCCAAGGAATTACAGCGTGATCACTGAACAATCAAGGGTTATGCAATTGAAGGTAAGGTCAATCGGAAAACTCCGGATAGAGCCTCTATGAGGAAATTGACTGCACGGGATATGCGACATTTGAAGATTTCTATGGCTAGAAAACAACTTTCTACAAGTAAGACGATATTTGAAGACGCTGCAGCCCCAACACTAAGCAGAAAGACGAGATGTGAGGTTCTGTAGAAGCTAGGGGAAGTGAAAAAGGCAATAACAACGACCACTTCTAGCAAAAAATCATCACGAAAATAGGGTCAAATGGGCTGAAAAGAACATGAAAACTGATTTCTCCAATGTCAATGACGAATGCAAAGCCACTCTTGATGGTCCAGATGGATGGGTGTCTGGCTGGGTCCTCCATGACCGACATCAACAGACACTACTTAAGCGTCAACATGGTGGTGAAAGTGTAATGTTTTGGGCCGGGATAGTAGGTGACACCGTTATTGGTCCATTTGAAGTGGCAGAAGGAGTTAAACTGAATGCAGAAAGGTACTGCCAGTTTCTTGAAGCCAACTTGATTCCATGGCTTGATGAGCAAACTATCCCACGCAGATCCAGCTTGGTATTTCAGCACGATAACGCTCCCTCACACCGAGCACGGTATAGGGGTAACTGGCTTGCGGATGGAGGATTTAATTCAAAAATTATTATGACGTGGCCAAGGAATAGCCCCAAGTTAAATCCCATTGAGAACCTCTGGGCAATGTTAAGAAAAAGGAAGGTCAATGAAGGTGATCGGCAGTTTTCGAGCAAAGTAAGCCTGTGGAATGATGTAAAAACAACTGCAGAGTCTATTCCACCATCTGAAATATCAAACCTGACAAAGTCTGTTGATAATCGCCTTATGAATATCATGAAAAATGGAAGGTGCCATATTCAAAATTAACTTATGTTTACTACTACTGAACACTAATTTCAGTGTTTATTGAATTGTTTTGGTTATAATTTCTTTTTTTTTTCGCCGTTTAATAAAAATATTCTTGTTCACCTGTATTGATCTCCTCTTTATGACGTTTTTATTAACGTGTTGCATAATCTGAGGTAATGGTAAAAAAAATGTAAATAAGCAAACTGTAAGACAAACTTAGCAAATGGCTAAGTGTTTATTTTACAAGTGTTGTTTATATATGCAACATAGCCATACATTTAGTTAATACTGATATTTCAAAGTTAGACACTCATCCTGAAAAATAAAGTAAAAAAATTGAATATCCGTAACCTAAGGAAACGCACTGTTAAACGACCATAAGCTCGATGCAGGAATTCTCCCGAGCTGCAACAGGGGAGATGAAGCAGTTCGTGAAAGTGTTCAAGATCGTCTTTAAAATTTGGGCTTTTCGTTGCACCCTGTCATCGCATTGCCTCTCCTGCAGTAAAGTCTTACTGTATCACTTATTTATTGTAGCAGCTTCAGAGTCAATTTTGCATCGCAACACATGAAAATCAGTTCGATTATTCATATGATGGTGATCCAGGGCATTTGACACCACAATCGTTGATTTTTCCACGGAATTTTGCATGACAGAACAGGAAAATCAGATATGCAATTGAACGCAAGCCACGGCTTTTGACCCTACAGTCGTTAGTTTTTCAACAAAATTTGTATCACAGAACACAAAAATCAATTATTCATATCAACGTGATCCAGGGCATTTGACACCACAGTCGTTAGGTTTTCAACAGAATTTTGCACCACAGTACACGAAACTTAGTTATTCATTTTTACGAATGCAACACACTGGGCGCGACACCGCAGTTACGGTCACTAGTTTGAAATTTTCCACTAAGTTATTACCATGGGGGTGAATGGCAACTACTTCGCATTTAGATGACTCGCAGAACAACGCCAAATCTTTGTTCATCTAAATTTGAATTCCAAGGAAGAGAATCTTCGCAAATTTATACTATACAGAAAAATGAGATCAATATGCCACTATTGTTAGCTTTTAATTTATTTGGTTTAAAATGATCTGAGAAAAATATTCCGTGATTTTTTTCATTTTCCCTCTTCTTCATCAATTACAATATCACTCTCCAGCTATACAGCAGCTAATTATTTATAACTGAGACAACCCTTGAAAATGTGTTCTACAATCACGTGCATACATTCAAATGCACGTCTTTATGTACTCGTGAGAGCATACCAAATTCCGGAGGTAGATTCAATGGTCACATACACTCATCCGTTCATTAGTGGAGGGCACTTTCTTAATCTACACCCTTAGATGAAACTCAAACTTTGACTCTACTTTAGAGCAGCAGACACTATTAACACTGCACTGTGTGAAGTGCCAGGCGTGACACGGGTCGTATGGTGTTCACAGCTCGGAATAAGCAAGATCCAACCATGAAGTAAAGGTAAACTGCATTCTGTGATGGTTTAGCGTTCCATATAAATATATATTCCCCTAGTTGGAAGAAGAAGAGCACATTAAAGTATATATTACGTTCTTAGAAGGGGACATCTTCACAACGACGAAAATGAGCACACGTCCTCCACCTGAATAAGGGTATCTATCGCTACGTAAAGGGGACGTGAAATAGAATCTACGGACCGTTCCGCCGTCTTCTCAATAGTAAACGCACGATTAGATGCTGCCACCCAGCACCATCGACCACTACCCTTGTACAGAAGCCCTTCTCAATTAGCTCTTACCTCGAGAACCTTGTGGTTAGGTAGGCAAGGACTGGTTCGTCTAGTGTACTGTATTATAGGCGTTTCAAGGTGTTTTAACACGTATTTTAGAATATTAGAAGAACCAGTCCTGGCCTCCTAACCTACAAGGGTCTCGTCGTAAGAGCTCATTGTTGGTTAGCTGTTCCGTTAGCATACTTAGCGTCATTATATGCTATTCCTACCGTGTCCTCTTCTTCTCCCTATTACAGGTATATATATATATATACGTACTAAATCGTCACAAGTTACAGTCACTAAATTCAATAGATAACCTCCCGAACGTTTGTTGACAGTTACGTACATATCCTCTTCTTGTATTTAATATTTTATACTGGTGTTTGTAGTGTTCAGCTCGCTTTCTGAAGGTCGGGTGTTCGCTTCCTAGCCAATGAGGTGAGTTCGTACGATACTTGGAACTGCAACAACAGCGTTGTTGACACTCGCAATTCACTGCGAGGGAACAGAGCTAACAAGCGACAGGGACTTTCGGGACGTTGCTATAGAGCCTTCCGTTACTGATGCCATAGCTCTTACAATGTGTGATCGACTGCAGCCGTGTACTCTTCTGTAGCAGTTATTTAGAGCCGGAACCAGTGTACGAGTTACATTTTATAGTAATATATCCTAATGCAGTGCATTTTGCAATGATAAACGTTACTCTAGTTGTGCATAACACCCATATATTATTTACCAAATCTCACGTAAAGTATTTTCTAATTGCACACACACCCTGTAGTGCAGTGAGTCTTAACTTGGGTTACAGCGAAAGACAGGGGTTCGGTGGCTCAGTCTCAGGGGTTCGGCGTAGGTCAGGACACAAATGAACCGTATTTTGTAGGTGTGTGTGCTCTAATAAAAATCTACTTCTGTTGCAGTTTAGTAACAAGTTATATTTTATTTATTTTTTTTTTTTGACTACGAAAGCTTCGGTTAATGCAAGTGTGAGACCACCACTTATCAGGACCTTTTGCAAGGTTCAACACCACTGCTCCAACTGAATCAAGAACCGCATATTCTCTCGAACAGATCAGTTGCTCTTACAAGGTTAAGCACCATAGCTGCCGTTGCCCCAAGAACCCATTTATTCTTTCGCACAGATCAGTAGCTCTTACAAGGACAAGCACCCTGCTGAAGATGCACAAATAACATTTATTCTCTCGCACAGTTCAGTAGCTATTACAAGGTCAAGCACCACTGCTGCAGATACACAAAGAACCCAACTATCCTCTCTCGCACACAGCTCAACAACAATTATCATAACACTGCCTCCGGTTGTACTCACCGATGACGTGCAGCATAACTTGTGCATTCCTAGTAGGACTCGCTTTCATGTCCACCCTGCAGCGGTACAGCGCCGAGTCCGTGAGCTGAACTCTGTGCAAGTGGAGTTCGCCGGTCTTCACAACTCGCCGCCTTTTGCTATTCTTCAAAAGTTTCTGAGTGTAAGGAGTGGCCTGGGCAAAGCTTGCATTAGCCGTATTGTGAGAAGTTGAGGCGTGTGTCCCACCCATTTGCATACCGACAATATTGATATTTGGTTCAGAGAGTTTGGCGCTGTTTTGCTGGCCATAAGACGGAGATGGTTCGTCTTGCATTACAAGGGGGTAGTCTCCGTCACGGAGCTGAATTTTGAGTGGGAAGTTTTCATGTTCCCAAAGCTCTTTGAGAGATGAAGATGGACTTGCTCGAGGATTGTAGTTGAAGGAACTTTGAGGTCGCTTTGTGACTGCTTCTTTTGAATTTTTCTCTTTTTGCGAAACACGGTTTATATTTTGGGTCTCTTCAGCTTCAAAGAATGGACCGGCAAGCCTGCTCTCGGCAAAAAATTCTTCGCTGGAAGAGTCATGATAATCGCTTTGACGCAAAGAATTCTTGAAATTAGCATCAGGAGACAGAGGATAAGTGTGAGGAATTTTCGCGCCGTCATAAGTCACTTGTTGACGAAACCCTCTTGAGTTTTTCTGGAAAAACTGTACTTCTTTTGCCTCGTCTGCAGCTGGCTGGGCATGACTGCTCTCCTTTATTAGCGTTACCAACTCTGTTGTGCCGCTGAAATCCTTCATAACTTTGCTAATATCAGTTCTCAATGGACGAACTTTAGCATCATTCATTATTCGCGATGAAGCATCCAAGTTACGAGCAATTTTCGTCGCTTTAGCCCACGTTTCTTTTTCGTCAGAAATTGGCGCGACGTTAAAACCATTGCCAGCAGCAGTTTTTTGGGTCGCGAACTGATTCGCTGCGTCGTTCTTGAAACGGTTATTCAAGTCTACTTCGCCAGATTTTTTGATGTAGCTTGTAGCAAATAATCGCTGGATGGGAGGCGCTTCATCATCCAATAGAACTTTGGAGCAGGCACTAGCCGTCAACTCCGGCTCTGGAGGCAAAAGTTCATCGGTCTGAAAGAGACTAAGATCGATGGCATGGGTGCTGGATGGTGATAACTCAGATGGGTATCTTTGTGACGCGCTTGTGTTTCGAAATAGAAATAGTGACTCATCTGTAACACGATGGATATCTGTATGGCCTGCATCCTTCAATCCACTAGGTGATCTGCGACTTTCACTTCTGGGTACATTATCTTGTAATATACTGTTCGAGTAATATCGGTAGCTATTGCCAATAAAAGGTTCCACTCCAACGCTTTCCTTCTTCTTTAGTTTTTGTTCAGTCCGACTATTTTCATCAGCACTTCGTTTCGTCAGTTTTTTGCCATTCTTTTCCTTTCCACCTGCGTTGGCTTCTTGTGATTCAAAGTCCTCTTCATTCCAACTAAAGTTTTTGTCTAGAGCGCCATCCGCTTTTCGATTCTTGTGCTTCGAAGTCACAGTTGGCAGTTTTCTACTCGCCACCGTGTCATCAGCTTCTTCCTTTTCTGACCCGGCAGCTTGGCTTTTTGTTTCATCGCCCTCTCTGTCTCTGCCATTTCCAGCATCCTCCCCTTCTTGTATTTTATTTGAAAGTTGGCCAGGGCTGGCTGGCTTTCGAGACCGTTGATCGGCTCCCCTGCGAATTTCGCTGCTCTTGTTTCTCAAAACGCCAGCATTTTTCTGCTGGGCCGTGGACAAAATTCTCCTGCTACCTCGCTTGGTGCCACTTTCCACCCAGGATATCCGATTTAGAATATTTGGGGCGGCCCATGTTATTCCCGGTGGCGTCGAAACAACTCTCCTGTCGACACTGCACAGTAAAACAGTAAATATAAGACCTTTATTTAGGAAGGAAACTGCCGCGAATAAACGAGTGAACGCCTTTAGTTCACCACTCCAAAAGTTTGCTCGCTTTGAACGAATTAAATTATTCAAGAACGACAGTGGCACAAGTGTGCAGAAGTAAGTAAATTGCGAGACAGTTCGACAAAACGACACTGATTGGTATAGTTAGAGCTTGTTATTGACGCCATAGTAGCATTAGGGTTATAGGCATTTTGAGCAGGAGGTTGTAAACCGTTGATATTATGACGAAAACTACGCTTGGATAAACGCATAACAGATGAAAGCTGGCTGAAACTAGATGAAAACAAACACAGGTTGGTACCCGCACTATGTTGTATCAGAGACAAGTAGGTACACGGAAAGAAAGCACTGCAGCAATGCAGTGAATAATAAATAATAATAGTAATAGTTGTATAAAAAAAATGTTAGTGCAACTAAAATAAAGCATCCAACGGAAGACCTCTATCAAATCGATGGATTCTGAATCATAGAGCTACTATATGCGACCATGTACCAAAAAAGCAAGGGTAGCATACTATATTGAGTGTGCGTATAAGTCACCTTCCCAACGGGTGTGATGTCCCAAGTGCTTTTTATTAAAAGGATATACATCCAAAATATACTTCATAAGATGGCCTAAAAGCAGTTGTTGATAAGAGAAAATCCGTTAATGAGTTAGTGTCTTATAATATAAAAAATTTGCTCAGTTAAAAGTTTTTCCATTTTTTCAAAATCGGGAATGATGTCCCGTGTTCAGGAGACTACGAACAGAGATGACGGATATTGATCTAATGTTAACCTTTAGACTACTTCTGTCGGATACTCATGCAGCAATTGAAAAATTGCGCTATGCATATTAAAATGACAGGTATTGATTCTTCACTCTCACTGCGCATACAAGAGCCGTCAATCAGCCTTAGTGGACCATGAATAAATAAACAGAGTTATTGCAGATACAACGTACCTGAAAATAGGTGTCTTGGTACCATTCCTGTACCACAACACCAGGACGACGATGTCATCCGGGGGAGCACTCACATCACACGGCAGCTTGGCTGTGGTGCCCCTCACAGCGTAGACAGAAGTCAGCGGCACTGCTCGAGAAGGACAACATATCTGTTAAATAACTGTACAGCTTAGGTCAGCAATAGCTATACTTATACATCGGTGCGCCATAACCCAATTTAGTGAATTAGGAAGCAACGACAATGTCTGCGTCGGGATGGAGGTGGCTGGTGTAGGCAACATTTAAACACGCATTAATATTATTAATAAAACTTCACGCTCGGGCCGCCACGGACAGGTAGTACAACCCAAATGAAGCATTTTGTAACACCAGGAAGCCCGAAACGCTGCTAAACAAAATCCAACAAAAAGACAATAACAGCTGACTTTAACACCTGCAGGCCAACACGACCGAAAGCCGATGCCGGCAATGAATTCCAAACCCCAACAGACCAAGGCACGAAGCACCGACTGAACTAACGAGTTCTGCATATAACACTCTTCAAAGTGAAACCGCAGCACGTGTAGTCCTCGAGGGCCGGGACAGAACTATAGAACGAATGTCTTTCATTATTGTAAACATAATAAAACATACAGAGTCCGGCCAGCTCCTCTCTCCTATGGGAGAATTTAACCAGATCATTCTCGGCGCACACCTGCTGGCTGAACTAACAAGTCGGTCCATCAGACGCAAGTGACTGTCAACATCTGAAGCAAAAATCGGTGAGCAATACCCCAACACAGCCAGTAAGAAAGCATAAAAGCATCTGCAGACAACCTTACTGTCACCAAACATAGAATTCTCCTTACGCAGGAGCCCAATAATACTGAAAGTACGTGACACCAGTCACCTAATATGCGGCTCAAAGGTAAGCTTCATATCAAAGACAACACCGAGAAGCTCCAAGGAGCTCGACTCCTGAAGCGAAGTGCCATCCATTTTCAGATGTGGATGTTGCGGTAAAGGTGTCCGAGACTGACAGTCATAGACATGGTCTTATTGGCATTCAGCTTCATACTCTAGGCTGAGCACCATGCACTAATATGCGACAGAGCCCTATTCAGAGAATGGGCGACATCATTACGCATGCTGGGGGCAGGTATCACTGCTATCAAAGTGAAATCGTCGGTATAGTTGATCATCGTGTTCTCTAGCGAAGAGAGTATGTCACTTGTATACAGAAAGAACAGCAGCGGGCCAAGTATGCTACCCTGAGGGACGCCAGACTCCACCGAGAAATCCATCAATCCAATTTTGTTTATGGCAACTTTTGGCAGTTTGAATATTTTGTAACAATTGCCATGCCTCTTTAGGCCATAGTTTACAGTAAGAAAAGCTGATAGCATAGGCAGTTACATTTTGTTTCTAACCTTATTTCTCACGGTGTTCATGTTACTGAACAACGCTCGACTTCGGCATTCGAATGGAGGAAAATTAGTTATAAAGCAAATGCTGCCACATCCTTAAATAGGCTTCCTCCGGAACTACAGAAAAAAAACAATGATTTATTAGCAGTGATTTCATTAGATTCATTCAGTTAGAAGCTAAATTTGCTATCGGTATTTATATTTTCATTGAAATAAGTATTTATAGCAATCTCCACTACGTTTGCACACATAGTGCGATGTATCACTGCTTTAGTATCGGTCCCGGATTTGGTATTTTTGCACAAGTCATCCAATTGATCACAGGAATTTAATGTTGTATGGCAGCAAATATACATGGCTCATCTGACTTCCACCGTAGATGTCTCATTTTTTTACAACGTATATAACTCGTAAAAGAAGTACTCAGACATAGACTATCGAGTTTCTACTTTTTGCTGATATTTTGAGCGTACGTCGCCTTATCTTTACTCATTGCGAGGCGAAGGATATGCTGAATTACTTTTTAAGTTCAACCGACACTAAGAATAAGGATCATAATATAATTGATGTGGCATTGGACTGAACAGCTCCTGCACAAACAATGATGCGATAACTCGATCTGTCTCATAATGAACGAATTTCATTGGTACGGCCGGTGAAGTAATAATTTCCCTTCAATGTTGCAATAATCAACAAATTATAATTTTATTGCAATTGTGCTTTACATTGTTGTCCATAGCATTAAATTCGATATATAGTGTTAGATAAGTCAGAAAAATGTCACAAATGCTAAACATTCAAATTTCCTGCTTTTTTCCTGCTAAACGCTAAGCAAATTTTTGGATGCTAAGCCTCCAAAAATTCTAAATCTAGCATGAAAATGCTAATTTGGCAACACTGCACAGCTGCACCTTCGCACCTGCTGTACTACTCGTAGTGCGTAAGGCATACTACCTGCTTGTCAGCCTGCCCGCCTGCCTGCCTGCCAGCGCAACTGCTCCCGGTGTGCCAGCACCCTTAAGGCCTTTATCCGACCCCTCTTCACCTACGCGATCCCTGTCTGGGTCCTGGAGTTCGCCATTCTGCGTTTCACAAGTTGCATACAGTTCAAAACTCCGTTCTGCGACAGGTTGCCTTCGCATGGCATCCATCGATATTCTCCATTCAGAGTCTAAATTCCTAAGGGTCGACCAATCTCTTGACCTATGGTGCCGCCAATACCTCATCTGCGCCCTTCGTCCCGAGCACCCAGCCCACTCTGTCGTCACTGTACGGGCCGGTCGTCGACGCATCCTCCAAAACCCGGCGACCAGATTCCACTCTGACGTCAACCACTTGCTAACAGACAATATCATGCCATCTGAAGAGTACCGTGCAGCTATCTCCTTCCTTCATCGGTCTGCCGTGCGAGCTACACTAGACCGTCTCTCTGTAAGCAGGGTTTTAGGTGCCGTTCCACCGGAGATCTTGCCTGAGGAGACCGCTCTTCTACGGGCGGCCCGCTCTACCCTATCGCAACTACGTTCGGGCTTTTGCTATGCCCTGATGTCTTACCACCACAGGGTTGGACAAGCAGACTCAGACTCCTGCCCCGAATGCCACAATGACCCTCACACTGTAAACCACCTATTCGTATGTCCTGCCCATCCCACCCAGCTCTTTCCCACCTCTCTATGGGACAAACCTTTACCTCTACTTGACTTCGTGTGCTCACTTCCTGTGCTCTCTTCCTTCATTTTCATATCTTCCGCCACTCGCTCGACCCCCTCTGGGGCCTCCCCCCGCGTAACTACAACAACAACGTATGTTGTGATTTTGTCAGCGAATGAACGGCAATCATCAATATTACGTAAGGAGTTTAAGATACCCTGGCCATTGCGCAAAGATGTTCGAATGCAAAGATGGGACGTTCTGCACAGTACAGCATATCGAAAAATATGGATGGAACCCATGCACGAGCGCGTTCCTACACAGGCTCAATGTGACAGGAATAGCAAGTCATGAATGAAGGAGAAGGACGGAACAAAGCATAATAAGGTGTGTGAAAACTGAAAGAAGGAAGATGTCCCGAAGGCCTAGGTACGGTATGTAAAGGCTAAGGTAATAAACTATGGAGTCTCTCTGGAGAACGACTCCCCATGACATAGGATGAGGAGAATGAACTAACCTAATCCCATGGTATTAGGAACAGCGCGGTATCTCATTGTGTGTCTGAGTCTCCGCGTCTGTCTGTTCATAGTTGCAACGTACAGTAACGTGGGGAGGTTGTGTTCTGTCCGTGTCATGGTGCGTGCTCGAGGGGGCTGCACGAGTCCGAGCGGACACTGCGTTGCATTCTAGAAACCATATACACTGAGTATCACTTCGTTTTGTTGGCTACCTAAATGTTCCAGTGTATATACTGCGCTGGCAAGAAATTGATTCGACTTCAATACAAGAATGAATCATTAAAAATGCAAAATGAGCACGCTGCAATTATTCTTTTCCATTCTCGCATTGACATGTCAAGTGTCTGAAGCTTATGCATGAAAACCGGAGTAACTGAACTTGGCATTCACTTGTACTTGCAGTTTTATATCGAAAAGTAACTGAGGCGAATGTAACACACCTAAGACTTCACTGCAGCTGGCTGTAGGTACTAGACGCTGTGCTTAGCCCTAACATGACAAACCTAGATTTGATTATTCGTAAGAATAGCATTGTTCGGTGCTTTAACAGAATTTATTGCTCGGCGATATAGAGTCAACTGATGAATCAGTTTAAAATATCATAGAAAACAGGTTAGGAAGACCTTAGTTATAGAATATAATTTTAGAGTGTACTCTTACTAGACGCGAACGTCGAGACAGAAACTCCAGCAAGAACACAAAAACGATGGCATCAGTTGAAGCAAAATACCCGTACCGATAACAAACAACAGTCGACATGTGGCTGTTATCTGTCCCAGAACTAACGTGAATAGAGCAGGAGATATTCGGCGCAATTGTTTGCCTCTAATGAAGGCTGCCTAATGAGGATCTGCCGGCACGATACGAATGTTCTTGAAAATATTAACCTGTGGAAATTCTTGACTTATTATTATCATCGTCCACAATCCGAGAAACAAACGATCGCATTCTTTCGGACACCAGTTATACTGATATAAAAAAATATGGGAAACTTGTGCGTAATAAAAAGACTAGCAAAAATGAAATAAAAAAAATTTACAGAGACGAAAAACCTGACGTGGAGCTGCCGGCATTAGATCGCTGCAATTACTTGCGAAAATAAGACTCAGAAGATATCATTAGCTCGTCATTATTATTATCATCATCATTATCAACATTATTATCATTAACATTATTATTATCACTTAAAACTGACACAATACGGCCAGCAACTCGCTATACCGAGCGTGGTGGCGCACAGGAAAATATTAAAAAAGGTAGCTGTTGTGAGCAGAAAAGTGGTCGCCGAGTGAAACTTATCGGCGCTATCAACATACGGTGTCGTTGTGTCCGTGATTCTTTGTTCGTCAACCAACAGCGGAAATAGCAGATCGACAGGCAAATGAAGAGTTCTCATATCAGCCGCACACTGAAAACAGCAAGATAAACATTCCCATGAATAGCGTTAACTATGATACAGAAATAGCAATCGCTCCCACGCATAGCGCCACATACAGTTGCGAGCATAATTAAGGGGCAAAAACAAAAAAAAAAACATATCTCAAAAACTGTAAAAGGTTCAACGCTGAAATTTTAACACAAAAGAGGTATGGGGATACCTAATAAAATAATAAGAATTTATTACGATCCGAAGGATAAGAAAAAGTTATGTATATTTAACTTATAATTATGAATTTTGTGTGAGCAGAATTAAGGGACACTTGACAAAAAAGGCAACAAATTTAACAAAAACCTTCATCCTTAATCAATATTTTGTGAACGATCCTTTATGTTTGATGACTTCAACACATCTTCGAGGGCAAGATTCAATT
>LQNS02277097.1:32668343-32686523 GCA_001587735.2 Parhyale hawaiensis | reverse complement strand
TCTGGGCCTCCCACGTTTCCGAACACTCGAAACACGTCCAATATCTTCATAATCTTTCACAATTCTTCCAACAATACTCTTTGAACGATTTACCTGTTCTGCGATTGCCCTGATGCTGAGATTTTGTTTGTGGAAATTAACAGTTTTCATGCGTAAAGATTTGTCAACTTTTTCCCGGGTAGCCATGCTTGCAGTACTTGCAATGTTTACATATAACGTAGGCAGTCTTCTTATTCTTCGGAAACGCAAGAAAATGGGGTTACTGAAGATTTAAATTACAATATTTGAAAAGTGTCTCTTAATTCTGCTCACACTAAATTCATAATTATAAGTTAAATATATCTAACTTTTTTCTTATCTTTCGGATCGTAATAAATTCTTAGCATATTATTAGGTATCCCAACACCTCTTTTGTGTTAATATTTCAGCGTTGAACCTTTTACAGTTTTTGAGATATGATAGTTTTTTATTTTGGTTTCTTAATTATGCTCGCAACTGTATAGGAATATATAGGAACATCACTAAGAATGGGAACAGCTCTAAGAATAGAAAAACCTTAAGAATTATGACGTAGCTGGAATGTCTCTTTGTGCGGTGAAGGCTAAAAATGTAGAATATCAGGGAACACTTGGTAACCCTACGGATACAGGAGTTTTTAACCCTTCCGTAGGAAACCCCACTCACACAAGAGCATGGTTTTGCTCGCTCAAATGAAACACGAATCACTGATCATAGAAGCTCATCTCTAACCGAATTTTGAAAACGTCAAGAGAAACCGACAAAGCTTTTAAGCTGGCTATGCAAAAAATTCGGGTAAAATCTTTGGAGAAACAAACAACGCAGGGGCATTGAAAACACAAAATAGAGAAATCTTGTTAATACACGGAGAGTTAACCACTTAACGCTCACTGCAGACATCTCGTGCAGTGTTTAAAAAAAAAAAATCTGTAGACTTGCTAAGAGATGTCTTGCTTAAACGAACGTACATCAAGCACAGAAGATTGTTGAAAGTTTTCATTTCTTGAAATGTACAAAGTTGAGTGTTGCTTAAAATTACTGTATTGTTGATCAATTACAGTACAAGTAAAACTTAGATTTAGTTAGATACAATTCTGCAAATAATTATCTATGTATAATACAAATATATACCTATATTATATTCTGTGGATAGGCGAACACTTCCGTGGCAAGCGACATTTTATTCGTTACGTGCTGTTCGCACTGACGCAGACGCCAGCCACTACTGCGTCCAAACCACTGCGTATTGTACTGCACAGTCAATCATTAGCTTAATTTAGTGCGTGCTCTATCGAGCCTAAGACTAGCTCTTCTGCACGCACGTGCAGCTGATGGACTGGTCCGTATCACTATACGATTTAAAACATAGCGTGAAGCAACTTATTGCATACTTTCAAGGACGAATATGCTTCGCAATGCAAGACAGAATGATAGACATGAACTGGTTTCAAACAATTGGTAGGTATGCGATTGCACACGTGCAGTAATAAGGACTTATTATTGTTATCAACGATTATGCAATCGAAGGTTTGGAAGAAGGCACTAGTACGATTTACAGTTCATATGATTGACCTATAATGGTTTGAGAGGGTAAATTTCGCACGGTAAGGACCTCATATGATGTTTTCGGGTAAAAATTTTTTTTATGCGCAAACGATTTTGAGTTTTACAACGATTATCCTTACCTAATTCAAAATCGAGATAGATTTGGTATATACCTATTGACATAAATAAGGTTAATTTAACGAAACTGAATTGGTAAGAAGACAGAAAAATGATTTAAATCTTAATCGAGAAAGAATATGTTTTACAGTGTAATGGCATTTGAATATCACACTATAAATTATGAATGTGACAGTTGGACGCAAAGCTAAACAAGTCTATATTTTGGAAAACTGACGAATTAAGGGTGCGTGTAGCTTAACACCTGACGTGAAACTTAACATCCTAGCTGTCGTCCAGGCGAACAGCAACAGGGGTAACGAAGATTCTTTGATTTAGTATGAAGGCAAACCTAACGTGTATGTGCACGTAGTCTTAACAATAATTTAAAAAAATGTTGGTAATGCCATCAGTGATTTAAAGCACGGTGTCCACGTAAGAACTTTCCTTGCAGCTAGCAGCGTAGAAGCAACTCAACTCATCCGCGTTTACTGATCCATGGCACGGCTTCGGCTTGAGCAAAATTTAACTGTAGAAAAATTGTCGAACATCTTAGCTGCTACTGCAATTTATCACCAAGAGCAAGTGCCAATGGTGATCTCTCAACTATCGCTTCTTATTATGAACAGTTTAAGTCCACAAAGATAGATACTTCAGGAATTAGGGCACGATGTTCATTGACGTCATGCTAAAGTCACGGTTACGACTACGCAGTTGGAGTAGTTGAGTTGGCTTTAGGTTGCTAGCGGCAACGAAGATTGTTACGTGGGCACTGGGCTTAATCAAGCCTGCCACGTCACTATTTATAAAGGCGGTGTTCCAAGAACTGACAAACAGGAGACATTTGGTATATCGATAAAGCAGCGGAACACTTGGACAGAACAAGAATGCGTATATGCTGGAACTGAAAGCCGGAAACCAATTTGTCCATAAAAATCAATAGTGTCAATGACATGTACCTGTAGAAGTACGAGAGAGATCGCTATATGTCTGGACTATATGCTACGGTATGGACTTTATGCTACTCCGCAATATGGACTAAACGCTACTTTCTATGGACTCTATGCTACTGTGGACTATGTGCTACCTGAAAAAGTCTACGGATGTAAAAACCACGTTTCTCGACAGTAAAACGGTTTTTAGTCCGCCACAACCAACCTATAACAGATCCGCTTCAAATGAGCTCCCGCTCGTAAGGTTAGGTGAAGCGTAGGACTGGTTCTGCTAACGATCTAATGACGTAGGCTAGGTGATGCCCATCAAAGATTGACGCTAAGTAAGGCCATTCAACGATTGACTCTAGGTAATATACGTTTATTACTTAGCATCAATCTTTGATTGGCCTTACTTAACGTCGTCATAAAATCGTGAGTGGCCTTACTTAGCGTCGTCATTAGATCGTTAGCAGAACCAGTCCTACGCCTTACCTAACCTTATGAAGGCCAATGTTACTCGGCCTAACCTCGAAAGCTCATTGTTCCGTAGGAATAGTATTGGTAGCATATAAGCCATGTGCTATATGCCAAAGCATCGAGCATGAGAGAGAAGAGTGGTCGTGAAAGTAAAGGTCACAAAGATCCAACTCTAACCTATGGATTCCCTAATCTCTCCCAAGACATAACATGGTCAACCCTGTAGAGGCTCCTGATGAGGATGTTGGTCGGGTAGATCTGATATATTCATAGACTTCAAGATATTGCATGCGTGGTAAGCAAATTGCCAACAAACAATTAGGGTCGCCGCAGAAGCTTCAACGTCAATTTAGGTTCTCGACGGCGCCGCGGCTGTCCAAAATGTTGCTAGGGTCGTCACGAATATTACAGCGTCAAGAGTTAGAGTGAGAGACACTCCATGTGAGTCGTCCAAAGACGTGAATGTTTACACATTCCATAGAATTTTTGTAGGATAAACACTTTTGGTTCACAGCATCTGTGACGCACTATATTGTATGTATCGAAAATGGTAATGGTATCGATGAACGTTAAGTTTTTACTCTTTGGGCTATTTTCAGATAAGAGTCCTGGAGCGCAAACAACGTTAAAGCCCATAATCTTGCCGGAGTCAAACACCACTTTTCGTAAGAACAACACTATTTATAATATACGCAAATATGTACAGTAGGCATAACAAGGTTACATGTTTACAAACGGCAACAAATATACTGTATACATTGACGCAAATCCAGCGCCGCCAACTGGGTGCCGGGGTCATGCAACAAATGTTTAGTAACAAATGTTTAGTTAGTATAAAACTTTAGCACTCAACTTCAAGCTTAACTTCGTTAGTGTCTTGAAGGATAGAATTAAAATTCTACAACATCGTAATACACAGTTTGTAACTGGATTGTTTGGTTTATCCCTCCCACGTGAAGAATTAGATAGGAGAAAATTCACCTGCTCAACAGCAAGGGGATCGTTACCTGGCTAAATTTTTGAAATCTTTAAATTGGAGAGACGCATATAGCACAGTGCTAATCAACAAGAGAGAACTCAAGACATTAGCAAGTAAATGCATATACATATATTCTGAAGCATTGGCATTGAATTATTGAACTATTCTCTAACAAGGTGATAACGTGTCACATCACGTTTCCCTCACTAAATAATAAAAAAAAATCGTAAACTTGAACATTGAATACACTGAGAATTCTGTAAAAGATAACGCGTGATATCTCGCGATATATTCTTTTAAACAAATAAAAGACCTTCTCAGGCTTCAGCATGGCATGAGAAGTGAGTTACGAAGGAGATAAATGCTTATCCTGTGTTATCAGCGGACTGGAACTGATGACGGTGGGCATAAGCCTAACCGCAGGGCATTTTCTCTTTTAGCAGAAGCAGGAAGGCTAAATTATGCAGGCTGTTGTGAAGTACGAGACGCAGAACCATAGCGAAAATAGCACACCGTCGAGCAAAAATAGTAGGCGTGCTGGAGCTGCAAGGTAACATTATAAGTGTGGTAAACGGGTGCGCAGGAGGAAAAATATGCGCGTTCTTGCTTAGGTAGGAATTTGTAGCGTCAACTGGGCTCGAGCTGTGGAAGAGGGAACTCGAGACATTCAGGTGCAGTGCTCGTTCACGTTATTCGTGCGGCAAGCGGGTACGGAGAGGAAATAATTGGGTTTTTGTATTGAAGTTTGGTGCGCTGTGTGAGCCGAGTTCGGGAATCATCAGCCACAAGCAGTGAAGTTCATATTATACTGCATGATAGCATTGTATTTGAGGTAAAGAAGCGCGGAAAAGGAAAATTTATGATAGTTTTTACTTAGGATTCGGGAATCGGGAGCATGAAGCGGCGAGGTTCCCACATACTGCCTAGAACATGCAATGTGAAATTTGACCGACACAATATGATTTACGTAAATTTCAAGCTAAAGCAGAGATATTTTGCTCAGGTTGTACCGTTATGGTGCAAGGGTCCTTTTTTCTATTGTATCTAATAGAATGCACTGTTTAGGATTATGATCTCACAATTTTGGCTCTAACTTGTACTGAGGAAGGCGTATATACAGTATCTAGATAACGTAGAGTCATCCCTTAAATATGCATGATATAAAATATATATCTCCACAAAAGTCAGCGCTTGTATGTGTCAGTGAAGTGATGCGCCGCTGTGTTCAATGAAGGTCAGCTTGTAACGAAGAGGGAGGTACAGATTCCGTCGCTCTCCTGCCGGCTCCGTGACGAGCTTTGGATGCGGCATGCTATTTCTTTATATTGATATTTTCCTAATAGGCACCGTATAAATTAGCTTTTTATCAGAATTATAAGGAGAAGAGTCAGTGTCGTGTCTTGTCTTGTAGTTGCAATATTGGTAAAAACCTAAGGGACTAAAATTCGCTTGTGCCACTTATGGCATTACCTGAAAACCTGGAGACGGTTAGAAACCTGCGCAATTAGGTCACCAAGGATCACGTGGCTACTCTTCAACTAGCTATTTCTATGAAAATTAGTTTTCAACTACAAGCTTAACTTTTCAGCGAACCTACATAGTTGAGCAAAGGCAGCTGGCATTATGGAAAAGGAGTCACCGAGGAACACCAACCCTCTTTCCTTGCAATCTGTTCATTACTATTCATCTAAAGAGATCCACAAAACACCATAAACTAAGTGTTCACAACGCATTTATTATGTTGGAGAGTTTATGCCTCTTCTCTTCATTGCAACGGCAATGAAAAAAAGGAAAAAACGAGGGAGAAAAGGGATGCTAGGAGAAACGTGGAGCCTATTGCCGAGGATGTGCCCACCGTGGATCCAAGCGCGTATTTGCAGCAAGTCGAGAAAGAAGTGGACGAACAGAGTAACCGCGTCAGTAGAAGCTGCAAAACTTAGGAAGCAAAGGGGGCACAAAAGAAAGATATCACGAAGGCGTAGGTAACTTGCGGTATCTTTATAGGGGTGTCACTTTCAGCAACGAAGTGCACGAATCACCGTAGCGTAATGGTAGGTTCACACGTAGGAGCTTTGCCCCTAAGTTGGTACTTCACTGTGACGAAATGCGCTGCTATGTCGGTTCCAACGATAGGAAACCGTTTACTTAAGTTTGGTAATGAATAAGTTAGCTAATCTTAACTCTAACTTACAAGGGCTGTGTTCCCTCACTACTTTTTTTTCAGTAAGAATGCAAAAGGGTAAAGAACCATTTAGGCAAAAATAACAGTTAAAACAAAGCGATAGGTTCGTTTAGGCAGACTACGTTAAGTTAAGTTGCGTTCCGCTTAAAAATCGCGCTGATCATACGCCAAACAGTATACGAAGGGCCAGCCAAGAGCGGTTACGTGCACTGTGGAGAAAACTCGCTGCAGACTCTCTTGCTCTTCTGGGTGTGTAGCAATCGCACTTCCGTACACACGTCGGGAGGCGCGCAAATGGTGTTCTTGCAAATGTTACGCAAAAACACTAAAGGTAATACCAATGCTCTAGTCTTCTTTAAAAATAGACGCTTGCAAGTGTAGCACTGATAAACAACCAACAGACGTCCATAGGCTCCATTAGTAGCGGCCTTACAGACAAGTAAGTTCTTGTGATACCCGAGAGACTCCGTTTCTGAGTCACTTGATGCCTCCGTCAACGCAATTCTTTTTGCTCGGCACTCTGGCAAGGTTCATCCATTATTCCGACGTGTCGCTAAGGATACACATGTCATCCACGTATCGAATGGCCTTACGCAAATGGTGGCAGTCATAGCAGAGAAATGTGCCATCCTCGACGCTGCCGCAAGGAGATCCAGATGAGCAATGTAGCGACAAAGATGCTGCTTCTTCGAACGGGGCAAGCACTAGAATCACTTTTCTGCTTTGTGACGCACGTGAGTTGCAGATCCTAGGTTTCTCATACAAAACTAATAATAATAATAACAACAGGACAGACGGAGGAATAATATTGGTACAGACTATTAGCAGGCAGACTTCAGCATGCAGAGCAGTAATCTTAGTAAACATCGCCTTAATTTCTAACTAATTAACACCTCGTGTCCGTGGACGTTAATACCAGTGCCTTTCTGATCAGAAATAAAGGTTCTCATTACATCCGCCAATGGCTTACAGAAGTATTCAGAATTACCTCTCCATTCAAATCAAAGCTCTAACTAATATAAACTAGAGTAGGAAAAAAAAACAAGCCACAGTTTTGTAATAGTTTGGGAGCAACCGATGGCTATACGTAAGTCATTTCTACATTTGGTTTAATCAAGATCTAATTTTGGATCAAGTTCTCTATTCTGGACTCAAAGAAAGCTTGCATCAACTTCGGGAAAAAAAACTACAGGCCGTATTTGAAATCCGTGTTGTATACATAAATAAACAGCATTGAATGCCCTCATATGCAAACAGCGTATATTCATAACAGACACATTGCGTCTACCATATGCGTCGCGTTCAGATTAAATTTTGGTAATCAAATGGACAAGATTCGAGTTTCCGCAACAAGAGCCATACACTACACAAAAAGTTTTCATTAACACTCGCCGGCCTAACTAAATTCTATACAGAAAGTACTTGACATGAGTCCTTCTCGTACGCTTTATGCAATTTTTTTATTACGGTTCAAAATATTTAGTTCCAGTTGTTCGTTATACGTACTACCTACCTTGAGTTACCTTGAGAGTCTTCGGAAGAAGTCCAGGTGACGTTGCTCACGTCACCCCACGTGTGTGGAGTCACTCTGCTGGGTGTCTTCTGTGGTGCCGCAGTTTGCGACCAAAAAGAGAGCCAGCAGCGAATTATCTCCCCAGTGCACGTAACCGCTGACCGCTGGTCTATCTGGTATTCTTCTTAAATGTGAATCCAGTAAATTTTTGAACTCTACAGTTTTGATATCAGTGGCGTTTCGGATATGCCGAGGCATTTTGTTAAACAATCTTGCTCCCCGTACAGCGAAGCTATTAGAATATTTTGTGGCCACAGCTTTTCCACCATCTCTGCTTGGGAGGTAATGAATCAAGAGTTCATGTATAGGATCCTTGGAACTGAACGTTTTAAACCTCTAAAAAAAACTCCATTAATCGTGGTGAGCTCAACCCGCTGCAGACGATAGTCTCTTCTCCTGTGTTTTCTCTTCTCAGCGTTAACTAAACGACAAATAAGTGAACTGCTGAGTTGTCATTCACCCAAAACTTGCTAATTTATTCCTGATGTTTTCTACACCAGCTGATAACTAAACGACAAATAAGTGAACTGCTGAGTTGTCATTCACCCAAAACTTGCTAATTTATTCCTGATGTTTTCTACACCAGCTGATATGACGAAAAACACATTTAGCAAATCTTATGGAAACACACAGTCGTGCTTGCATGGGCACAAGAAGTGAAAACAAAGGACAACAGATTATCGTGTGCAGCGGGCTCAACAAGGATTTCCTATAGACCCACGAGATTAAATCCGCTCACTGAGATCCAATTGTTTGTGCAATCGTGCTTGGAGGGGACCAGGTGACGTCACAAGGTCGTCGTGGGTCTGAAGACTACGATGATTGGTTCACACCTATCACGGCTAGTATTGTACAACATCTAAACTAAAATGACGTTTCGATGCAAAACTCCCACATTCAACTGTCCGCCTACATGCTGAGCAAAACAACCATCCCATCAGTAAAAATAACTTCTCCATCAGAGACTTTACAAACCCAATCAAGCTCACAACATAAGAGCCACTCCACATCCACAGAACAAGACCTAGCCTCAACACTATGACCTCGGCTGTACCGCTTCACACAGTTCACAATTAGCTCTACATGCGCTGACTGTACAGGTACCAACGTCCGGCCCCTCCAAGTAGCTGTGTTCATTCACGTTTTAGACTCTACTCCGCTAGAACTTATGCTCTCGCTCCTCTCCCCCCACAAGTAAAATAAAGAAAAAATTATTCTTTTATTCATAGCTGATAGGTTTAAATTTAGTCCTCTGATGATGAGAAGTGCCGTATTCCCGAAACGTTAAATCTTATTTTTGATAATAGTCGATATATTTATTAGTTAAAATGATGTTCTGGAACTCAATGAGCATAGTTTGATAAAGTCAACAACCCGGTAACCTGTCTTCGTGAAGTAGTAGGACACTGCAGTTTTACCCAATCGATTTTTACGAATCATATGCTCGGTTTGGCCAGTTTTCTAATCAATAACCAATGTCTTTCCAATTTCATCAGTTTCCAAAGCAAAACGACCAGTGACAGATACGGTTTCAACATTTCGCAGCACAAAATTACTATTTCGCATAACAGTTCAACAAGGTCTCAATTTGTATGCGCTTTAAACACTTTGCATAATAGAAGGACTATAAAACAAAGTAATTAAACGAACGGTATATGAAACAAACAGTTAATAAAACTTCGTTCTATGGCAAATGATACATAGAAACTCACAACAATAAGCATAAGAATAATAATAAAATAATAATAAGATAGGTTAGGGCCCTAGTGGAAGATGTCCTGCCTGTCAACGCAGGCTCGCAGGTAGGTGTCTACGTGCTGGTATTCCGCCTGCACCGCATCTCAGGTGACGCTGGCCATCAGCGTGTCGTGAACCGCCTGACGCAGTACGTTGATGCGGTGCTTGGTGATGCTCACGCCCGCCCTGGCCGCGTCTATAGCCATGTTCGGCGCTAACACTTCATTCAGACGCTGCTTCAGAGACGACTTGAACACGCTGAAGCAGTTCTCAATCGGGTTGAGAAAGGGAGAATACGGAGGACGTTGCTTAACCGAGAGTTCTGGGAAGCGTTCGCGAGCGACGTTGTGCACCGAAGAATTATCCATGATCAAGATTGCATCCTCTTCGCCTAAAATAATTTGTAGGTTGTGATGAATGCAGAAAATTTCTCTTTATTAACGCTTCCTGTCTGCACTTCAGTTACAGCACTGCAACCTGATCTGAAATAGCAGTGATGACTGAGATGTTGTCACCTCGCTGGCCACCGACAGTCCTATTGACTCCTTCACCTTGGCGAGCTCTTCCGTATGTTCTCTTCGTGTGGAGGTTGAAGCCGGTTTCGTCTATGTAGACTCTGTGTTGGCGTAGACCTTCCAAATACAGCCAGTGTCCGTAGGTCGCCTTAGTTCATTTATTCGGTCGCTGTTGCGCTCTGCTGGTACATTTTCTGCTTTTTTCAGAGTGATTAGTCGCCGTCCACGATACGCGATAGCGTGCTGATGGACACGTGGGGCTTGGTCCAAAATACTTCCCGCAGGTCTCGATTTAATTTCGCGTAGTGTGATGCAAGGATTTGCTTCAGTATGTAAGCATGACCACAAAATCAATCGCCTCATTGTCCAGCTTAGGTGTAGGCCCTCCCCTGTGCGGTACTGCCATGTGAGCTTAGGTGTAGGCCCTCCCCTGTGCGGTGCTGCCACCAAGCGCCCACTGGCCTGGTAGGTTCGGATGATAGAATGCGACGTAGGGTCTTCTCACACCCAGCGCGGCAGCAGGCACAACAAAATTTTGCCCATTTTCGTAGGTCTCTATGATTCGCTGGCGATCAGCGTCACTCACACGATTGTTTTGTCGAGGCATCTTGAAAATTTTGAATCAATCAGGGTGCAAGGGCGGTAGTCAACAACTCTCAACACACGTTTGTCGACCAATGATTAACATTGAGACATCTGGCAACTACTGCAACAGAGGTCATGTCTATGTAGACTTGAAAAACATTTAGTAATTGTTTAATTCAAATTCTAATGGTAGTAATTCTGGCAAATGTAAATACTGTTATGTCCCATTGTTTCCAATCAATTTCATGAATGTTTGAATAAAACGATACATGGCGAACGCATTTGGTAATTGTTGCATTTATAGAAACTGTTTACCTGTTATGCTAAATGGTCAATCTCGTTTTTAACTTCGGTGAAACCAAGTGGCAAAATGTCGAAATGAGATGCAAACTGATAAGCCATCTGGAATATGTTTAAAGCATATTGGACGATGGTAAAAATCGAATGGGAATTACTGTAGTTCTTTTCATCATTTCACGATACGTGTTCAGGAGCCCCCAGTTATAAAGACTTATAATGTCACTAGCAGATGATGTAGTGATTTGCACTTTAGTGCACATCTTGAAAAAAGAAGACTATTCAATTGCCGTTTAGAGAAACCATGTAATGACTAAAGATAGAACAACGCATATTCCTCAACCCCCACATCTGGGCACCATCACTTCTCTGTCTACGTTGTTTTTAATGTTATTGCTACTTTCTGCCTGTGATTGGCTACTCAGAAATGTCACGTTACAAGGAAAATAACTCGTGTATAACCTTCTCTTAGTTCTACTCATTCTGCGTCTAACCTTTCCAAGTGGGCATCCGCGCAATTAATTAGTATAGTACAATATAATTTTTTCTTTCAGTAAGCAATTTTGTATGCTTTGACTTAGAGAAAAAATATCAATAAATGAATAATAATAGTAAACTCAATAGAACACCTGAATTTCAGCAGATATTTTGTACTCCAGTTTCACTGGGATAGTCTCGTGCCCGTGGACCACAATAAGAAGCTTTTATATATACGCTGCCTCTTACTTCACGTACTGAAACTGCAGGAACCTTTGGCAAATCTGCAAAACATCAGTAGCGTTTATACTACATAAGATACGATGTGCACGCATAAATAAATTTTCTTCAATGAATATTAAAACTTTGTGCATATAAACGTTGAGAAGAATCTAATTATAATTATATCATAGACTGCAACAGTATCGTTGCTGTCTATATGATATCAATGCGTCTTAGGATCAATGAATCTCGCTGGAATTGATTAATGTATCTGTGGGACCAATATCAATATCGAGGAAGGAGTTAAATGTTTAAGCCGATCTAGAGATAACATAGGCGAAGCCTGCAGCGCACGCACTGTTGCAGTATAGATGTCACATTGCAAAAGTTAACGCGACGGCAGTGCGACCGGCACCGTTCCCGAACAGACGTGACTGGTCGGGTATGGACACACATGTACAGAGTGACATTGTCACCTATACATCCACTCATTCGAGTTGCTATAGTCGGCTGTAGAGAAGGGATATGTAGAATGTTCAAAAAAGAGGAGAAATCCATGTAAGGATAGCAAACAAGCATGGGAACAGCAAGTCAGGAAAGAAGAGGACGAACTGTGCAAACGTCGTCAGTTTCAAAACTTACCATATGATCATCACAATAATATAGGTATCGACTAGGGCAGTTTAATCAAAATAAACTAAGCTCACTAACTTAAGAGCGCGTTCGATTGGGCAGTAACGTTAAGCCTTTGGCGATTAGCTTCTTCGAATCTTTAGACATGAGCGCTGGCTTCGGTTCATTGATACAAGTTTCAGGCGTTGACTTATCAACCGTTACTCATGAGATTTGCATGATCTTAATCTTACTCCGTAAAATGGAGATTTCAGTCTGTCTAGTGTAATCGGGCTACTTCTAGTACCTGCAACACGATTTAAAGTGCCTAGGTCAAAGTTCCTGCCAGCAGTTCCGGTCAAGTCAAGTGGGCCTAGCTTAAATCAACTGTAACGACCCAATTGAACATGCCCTCAAATTGTGAAAAACCAGAGACAGGAGCTTTGGGTTCGTCTCTTAGGCCTGTTTGTCGCAACCTTGAATACGTTTGAATTTACCCAATACTTCATTTTGTGGTGAAAAACACGTAAGTTCTAGAAGGTTTCGAAGCCATTGGTTAGGGTTTAATGTCTGAACTCGCTCCACAGTGACGAAAGCAACGCATACGACTGAATACCCGGAAAACATAAGTTAATGAGCTCAGTTTAACATTAACAGGACCAACTATAACGTCCTACTATCGCAATAATAACATTGTTTGGAGCGTCGTTAGGAGTACGCCGGTCCTTATAGAGTCAACTCGCTCTGGCCGTGACAGTCGATGACGCCTAAATCATATTTTATCAATTAATATTACAAGGAAGCTATTCCTACAAACAAACAATAGGAAAAAGAACACATATAGCGAAACAGCATGGCTTGAATAAAATATGGCTCAACTCTATCGTACGTAAGACCACTTCGGGTCGTTATAGCAGTGGTGTTCGTCCGGAAATATATTTAGCTGCCTGATGAAACGTTAAGCGCCGTAAATCTCCGCCTAACCTCGCCACACTCTAACACCCCGGTCACACCATAGCAAATAAGGTCAAAGAAGTTTTCTGTCTGCTGACCTTATCCTGGCAGTAAATTTGAGCCGTTCAATTAGGTACTGGAAAATTTCCACGCAGTAAAGACGTCGAGTTTTTCCAGCAAATATATTTCGTTTTTTGTTCCAATGCCAGCAATTCCGCGAGGGAACGTTGGCGACGGAAATTTTATGTGTTGTCTTTTTACGTCAGCAAAGCGAATACAGGCGAGCTAGGCCTCCTTTCGGAGCAGCTCCTATTTGGCTGAATTAATAGAGAAGGGAGTTTAGCCCCCCAGTGGTCCGTAAAGTGGGTGGTTCTGACCCCCGTGACGGATGCAAAGAGAGGTAATATCAGAGGAATAGTGCTGAAAGTTGGCATGCGTGAGCGGGTGCGAGCGAAGGCATAACAGGCAGCAGAACTTACCAGCATGCCAATAATACGCCAGTCCTAAAAATTTGAGAGTGGGAATTAAAACTCTTACCGAGGCCAAAAGATGCTGAATCCTGGTGGTAACCCACAGTGTGGCACATTGTCAAGCGACAACAGTCTGATGTCTACATGGGACATGGCCCCCGGGACGCATGGGAGGCCAAAGCCAAACTGTCGCCTAGCCAGCACCGCTGCCGCTGTGCTACAGCGTGCAGTAGCCAAGTCAGTTGAAAAGGCGACTTACACACAAGCGTTACCACGGGCCTACTCTCGGTGACGTCACTACAACAGTGAGCACACCAAGTCAGGAAGGCAGGGGAATATTATGGGTGAGTTCGATTGGGCACCGAAATTGATTCTTCAAGGCTTGTCTTGTTCTCAACTTCAGACAGAGGCATTGGATTTGTCACCTCGAAGCACTGCGACGACGCTGAGTTTGCTCAAAATTCTACCTTATGAAGCAAGATTGAGTTTTTGGAAGCTTCAAACGGAACAGATTGAGAGTCATTGCTTCAAATTCAATTGAGAGGGAGGAAGCTAGCGTACCTGTCTGAAGTTTTGAACCAGTCAAGCCTCCAAGTCTTAATATTGGCACCCAATTAAACAGGCCCTAAGTCACCAACAAATTCCAACATTGATGCTTCATCGTATGTCCCGTCCTGGAAGTAAGCCCAACATTGGTCAGGTGGACAAGACTTCACCAAGTGTAGCCAATGGTGACTAATCATAGGTTTCATCCTGCAATCACACCAAACATTGGCCGGTAAGATAGGATGCAAGCAAATACGTCAAGAGAGGCTCGTAATAGCCTTTTTCACACCTTCCCCAACAAACATACCTATTACCCAACATTGGCCAGGAAAACAAGGCCACGGGCATAAACCTCTAGGTTACGTTCCGCCCGGCAAAATCGTCCGACATTGCGTAGCAAGACATTGGCACCAAAAGAAGCCAAAAGTGACTTTCACCATACGTTCCGCTTCATAGGGTAACATGTCTAGTACCCGTCCACAATGCTAGTAGCAGTCCACTTGGCACTAAAAAACTTCCTGTGGGAAAACTAGCAGTGCTAGAAAGCCGTACATAGGCTTAAACTGTAGGCTAAGAAATGCCACACCATCCCTGGAAATGACGGGCGAAAAAATAAAACAAGAAAAAATGGTGGTAGTTTTTTCGTTTTTTTTCATGTTTTTAGTGAAAAATGTGAATACCACCGTCATTTTTTCTTGTTTTATTTTTTAGCACGTCATTTTCAGGGATGGTGCGGCATTATTTATCCTACAGTTTAAGCCTATGCACGGCTTTCTAGCACTGCTAGTTTTCATACAGGAAGTTTTATAGTGCCAAGTGGACGGCTACTAGCATCGTGGATGGGTACTAGACATGTTACGCTATGCAACCAAAACCTGCATTCGTCAGCGAGACATTGATACGAGCAGATACGTCACCAAGGAAGGCCAGATGAGGAGATTCACCAGAATGTCCGTCCGTAAACATGCCTACACTGGCAAGCAATGCAGCCAAGTTACGGAGGATGTGATGCCAGATCAGACGGCCATGGAATTACCTCAGAAACCTCTGATCAACAGGCCATGACTGTTGAGCTTTCAGTACGCGTTAATATCTGCTGCTAATCCAAAAATTCGACCTCGTGCTTATTCAGTGTCGTAAAAATAAAGCTGCGTGGGCTCCAGCTGAAGAAAATTCTTGGAAATTATGAAGAGTTGTTCTAAAAACGGCGACTTCTTCTGTCAGTCATGGCCGGGGAGCCGGACGGGAGCAGAAACTGGTCAGATGGCATCATTGACTGGGTAAATCTAACGGCATTGTGCAGTTCTAGATGGTACCTCACAAGTAAGCAAACATGTGAATTATTCGTAGCTCAAAACTGGCATTATCAGTAAATTTTTTAAATGCAAGAAACTTCACATGTTTATATGAGTGTTGATGGCGTGTTGAAATTGGTCTGAAACGTAAGCCATATAGGAGCATTCTCATCAACAGAATGTTCTTAGCGTGTTCAATTTGGTCCGACACGTAAGTCAACAGAGTATTTATCCTCACTAATAGGGAACCGTATACGACCCTGTTAGTTACTATCCCGCTAAGCTCGAGCTATATGACACTAGCGATGTAAACGTAGATAGAGTTCTGTAGGCCAGCGATCGTATAGCAATATATTATGTTGACGCTGGGTCACATTTGGGAAGTACAGTATATTTACGTCGAGTAAGAAGTCTTTTAAATGTGTTAGTAATTCTTCTTTTCCAAATAATATATTTTTATTCATTGAAAAACGCTGTTACGTTGCATGTCTGCAACAAGAATAAAAATATACGCTATTTAAGTTGATTTTATTATTTCTATACCCTATCAAAACTGAGAGCCATAGCAGAAACTAAAACGGCCATTCAGCTCCTGCGCAGTGCCTCAGCGGACCCAAATTTTGATAAGGTAAGTTCTTTGACGAGTAATTTATTGCCAGTTTTAAAAATAAACACTGCTAAGGGAGGTAATTGCATGTATACTGAAATACCGAATATTACCTTCAACCCATTCGAAATCACGGACTGTTCCATAAACAACAAACACTTGGTCGTGTCAGTTATAGTCTCTGTCCTTTAACGGCTAATTAAATGCCTGCTTTTACTCTGCAACATCACGTTGTTGTAACCGCTAACGTATTGGGCATCTACTACTTTTCGGTTCTAACGATATCGTAATAATAAGATATTAGAAACATGAAATTATCAAAATCAATTCAAAACTCTGCTTTGTACAACCCTTATATTCATAGCTCTGTCCAATATGAGCCTACATAGCAATATATCGGTGTGGGTGCTAGCGTACAGAGATCTCATGACTTCTTGGCTCTCAAGAATCTCAGCTACACCGGTATTATTAAAGTGAATAGTTTAAGCCACGGCCCCCACTTCATAGGCGAGTACATAGAAGAAAAAATAAAGGACATACATATTGTATCGACAGAAATGTGGAATACGTGCTCGAGGATGTTTCCACCAGGAACAACGTGCATGGGAACACATAAGTCAGGGAAGGAGAGGAAGAACAGAGCAAAAAATAACCGGTATGAGTATGAATACGGAAGGAAGCATATTTTGGATACAAAAGATAGGCTTCCTTAAGGCCTAGCTAAGTCTAGAGCAAGCTACGGCTTCCCTTTGGGGGCGCAGCTCCCCAAAACAGCTACACGAGAGGCTGGCATTGCAGTAACACCTCGGGTGGCTTTCAAAACACCACCTGAACCTCGTCCAGAGTCCTCATCGCCATCCAAGGCAAGCATATATGCTCGTACTATTATTATTTCGAATATTCGAATACTGAAGAATACGTCAAGATTTAATTATCGTAGTTTGTTGTGTTTTCGACATCCACTATACAGATGTGCCACCTTTGAAGCCCTTGTGCTGGAGGATCCTGCTGCCCCGGTGCATCTAAGTACTGTAGTTGGAGTCGACGCAGCGGACTATGTTTCAAAATTGAAAAAAGCTTGCTTGTTTGATATTTTTTTTTTTATATCTTTCAAATATTCGATATCACAGCTAGATCTTACGGTTATAACCTGTCAAACTTTGCGCAAAATCTCAACTTTCACATTAGTCCATCTTCGATCCTCCCACCTAATGAGCCGAGGTAACGGCGAAACGAGCGTCGTGCGTAACCAAATTTCTAATTATGCCTCTCATCGTATTCTTTAGTATTTGAAATAATGCCATCCTATGAAAATATTATTAATATATTATCAGTTTAACCACCGCACCCTTGTTGTATGCCCGTATGAATTTCATAGATGGAAATAAAAGTGGCGCCTCATTGTAATGTCTGAGCGCTGCGCAGCTCCATACCAGGATCATTATTGCACTCCTCTCTTCTAACCGACGACAATAATACTGAAATTACTATGCTGCACAGTCAGTATGTAACTACTAGTTCACGGAAGTGTGCTAATAACCAGGTATAGAACAGTGCACTACCCCACTCTAGAAGCATGTGCAACAAAGAGTCAGCACAAGTCGAATAAGTGGAAACATTTACAACAAACAAGTGACAAGTTTGTTCGATGAAGATTGGTTTCAATAACAACAAACAATCCTTATTATAAGATCGTAGGTGTAAATCTCAAAAGATAATGGTACAGTAGCAGATCCAAGTCACTAAAAATTTGAAATAGTGGCGGCAAACACTTCTTCCTAGATAAAAATAAGAATAATCTGAAAACGTAACGGTACTGCAGCAAAATCCCAGTCACTTTGAAAATTTGACATAGCGAGGAGAAGCAGATTTCCTAAAATGAAAATTAAGTAAAAATCTCAAAACGTGAAGGTCGCAGGTTAGACAGTGAGGCCCGTAACAGTCATAGGAGCAGACAGGCCCCAGAAGGTGCCTGTGTTTTACGATAGGGGGACGCTGGCTGTGGCAGGCGTGCGTAAATTTGGGTCTGCGCGGAAC
>LQNS02277097.1:32637972-32648274 GCA_001587735.2 Parhyale hawaiensis | reverse complement strand
AGGGGAAGCCATTTTAGTTGCGCACAGCACACCCCCCGGGGCAGTCAAGGACACTGCACCGCAACGCGCCATTTCACTTTGGTATTTGCGGAAGTGAAGTGCGGCAGTTCGAGCAAGTGAGAAAACTCAAGGGGTGCCGTGAAATAGTTTACTCTGGCATTTGTGTAAGTGAAGTGCGGCAGCTCAAACAACTGAGATGAATCGAGAAGTGCTTTGAAATTTTATTACCTCCTCCAAGGAGGTTATGTTTTCGTCGTGTTTGTCTATCTGTCTGTCACTAAGATACCTCAAAAAGTTAAGAACCGATTTGGACGAAATTTCCAGGGATTGTTAGGCATATTAGAAGAAATAGATAATTAACTTTTGATGAAAATCCGTCCATCCGTTTGTTTGTTTGTCGCTCATTTTTCTCAATGCCATAACTCAAAAAGTTATGGACGGATTTTTATGAAATTCACATGAGTTTTTAGGTACATAACGAAGAGTAAATGACCAAATTTTGGTAATAATCCGTTAGTTTGTTCGTTCGTTTGTCGCTGTTTTTAATTTTATGCTTGTTAGCACAATAAATGAAAAAATAAAGAATGAATCTTTATGAAATTTATAGGGGTTGTTAGCAATGTTAAAAGACATAAATGATAAAATTTTGGTGCAGATCAGTTCGTTCGTTTGTATGTTTGACTCATGCTTGTCATAACGTTTGTTAGCAGCATAACTCATAAGTTATAACGGATCTTCAAGAAAATTGCACAAACTGTTATTACTATCAGAAGGCACAACTGATTAGATTTTGGAGTTGATACAATAAAAATCATGGTTTCAGAGCCAAGTTGAATTTTTTACTACCGTTGACTCGCTTGGCGGATGTATGCGCTCTCAGAGTGCTCTAGCTTCAATTTGGCTTAAGCGTCAGTGAAAGTATGCTCGGGCAACTCAAACAAAAGAAAAGAGTCAAGAAGTACACTGAGATATTTCTTTGATGGTGCCGACTTACAACAGCGAGTGCATAGCTAAAAAGCTAATTCAACGAATATCATAACCTCGATTTACACAATTAATTTTGGAAAGAAAGTCCCCATGGACTGCCAACACCAATGCCACTTCTGTACACCGTGACAGACGTGGCGGGCGATGGTTGAAGAATCTCGACTGACACTGCAAGCGTCTAGACAGAGAATCTTGACTGACACTGCAAGCGTCTCGACAGAGAATCTCGACTGACACTGCAAGCGTCTCGACAGAGAATCTGGACTGACACTGCAAGCGTCTCGACAGAGAATCTCGACTGACACTGCAAGCGTCTCGACAGAGAATCTTGACTGACACTGCAAGCGTCTCGACAGAGAATCTTGACGGACACTGCAAGCGTCTCGACAGAGAATCTCGACTGACACTGCAAGCGTCTCGACAGAGAATCTTGACGGACACTGCAAGCGTCTCGACAGAGAATCTTGACCGACGCTGCAAGCGTCTCGACAGAGAATCTCGACTGACACTGCAAGCGTCTCGACGACTGATTCTGCAAGCGTCTCGACAGAGAATCTTGACGGACACTGCAAGCGTCTCGACAGAGAATCTCGACTGACACTGCAAGCGTCTCGACAGAGAATCTCGACTGACACTGCAAGCGTCTCGACAGAGAATCTCGACTGACACTGCAAGCGTCTCGACTGACACTACAAGCGTCTCGACAGAAAATATTGACTGACACTGAAAGAGTCTCGACAGAGAAGATGACACACACACGGTGGCTACTTGTGCGTTGCGCCGAAGGTTGGAAAGTGAAGGCTACCGTATCTAGTTACTAAGGCGCTTGATTACTGAAAATTATCTAGTACTCTATTGAGAGTTTATACCTTGCAGTTACGGAGGTCTTTGTGAGGGTTATTGCGCTAGTGCAATTCGCGTTAAAATTTAAATGTTTGAAGATTAACTGGGCGTGTGAATTATTAGTCCATGCAACTAATGCTGCTGCACTTTTAACGGGCTAATCTGAGACAAGTCGTGGTCTAGTTAAGTAAGTGTTCTAACCTCTCTCAAACATCGCATGTTATTGCACGTCTGATAGCAGGGATAGCTGCCAGATTCATAGCTAGTCGGCAATTATAAACATTTATAGGCTGTCAATGAGCAAATAGTGAACGAATCGAATAATATCGGATAAAGTGCCTTTATAGGGGAAGTACCCAATTGCCGAACTAACCCTATCTCCGAACAAACAACTATTGTTTGATAGATGTGTAATATTATGAATAATAAACCTATAAAATAATAGCTCTTTTTTCGGAAATAGAGTTAGTTCGGCAATTGGGTAATTCCCCTATTTCCGATTGTGCAGTTTCTTGGAATATATGGCGTCTCAACAAAATATGATGCTACACTTTCAACAAATAACGCTGTTCAAAGTTGAATCCAGTTCGACACGCAAAGTGAAAAAATTACAAAACACATGGTCAAGGAATGAAATTTAGAAAAACGTTAATGGTTGACACAGAATTAAAAGCAACTTAGACACTACACTCACCACTGGCACGGACAGTTTCTATCTCGCTGCCCATACGCTGCTCCAGAAGACTTCTCGTTGACACAAGGAAGGCGCTAATGGGCCCCACACCATACGAATGCCTCGCGTGAACTTCGAACAAGTAACTTAATCCCGGCTCCAGGTGTGACACGGTAAACTTGGGGTCTGAACTTGTTGCGTTGAAAACTACTTCGTGCGAGGACGATTTCTTGACCTGGTGCAAATCAATAGGGGTATTTTAGAAAGTTTTCCGGGTCCAAGTAGGGATAAATCTATCGTTATGACATTCATACATGGACCCTCATTGTGATTCAAAGAGAAGGGCAAAAAGAGCCCGAAAAAAAAAACATCGTTTCGCTGTGACACCTAAGAAGAAAAGAATGATTCTAGAACAGGTAGCCAGTGCGTCAACAAAAATGGGAAGTCCATGAACGAGGGATCACTGTTGCACACGCGCACAGTTTGTGGTGAATAACTGCCAAGCGCTTACAGTAACACGTACCTTTCTATACCATACGTCTGGTTGTAGTTGGGAAGAGAGTATATGCAAGCAAATCCAGGAATTATGAAATGACTGAAGAAAACCCAGACTATCCACATCAGCATAAAAAATTGAAAAGTATAGTGGTAAAAAAAATGCGTGATGCACCGCAAGCTTAAATTTGATATTAATAAATCAAACGATCTTTACTAAGTTATTGTACTGGCACCAGTCCCAGGCTTATAACTTATTTTAGTCATTTCGTGTCTCTATCTTCCATAAGAATACCAACATTTATACCGCCCAGTGTTACCACCGTAGCCGCAACTCAGGCGATTTAACAGTGAATTTCATTTTTTATTTCTATTTAATCAGTAGGAATATTTTATCTCGGCATTTCCGCCTGAAGAACTCAGTTTGGCTCAGTGCGCTACTACTGTCGGGAAAAAGGCGCAAAGAATAGAAAAAGACACTCGAGTAGACGGCCCCATTCGAGGCCTTGCACTCGAGAGACAGAGTAGCGAAGTCCCACAGACTAGGTCGGCTATCTCGATCGACAGCCCACCTCGAGGAACAGAAAGGGAAAAAAAGAGAACCTACCTAACTTTACAAAACAAACCTCGTCAATAGGAACTGAGGCAAGCTGCAACATCTCCTGTGGAAAAGGCACTAGGGACCCTTGGGTGCGTGATGCCTAAATACTTTGTGGCAGGGAAAGAGCCCGCCAGAATATACCCCTGTGGGCTTTATACCGCCCCTAAATGTGAACAACAGAAACAATAGACCTAACGACATTTGGATAAAACTAGAACGCCTCGGTGGCGTACATCCATCACCCGCGGTGGGAACAAATTCAACGAAGACATTTTTGATGGCCAGCTAATCCTAGTTTCTCATATGGATGCTGTGTACAACAAGGCTACAGCAACGGTGGCAACCCCGAGCAGATCTGTTACTAATAACATAGGAAAAAATGTTAGGCCTCGTGGCGTGAGACGATCTGCCGCGGTGGAGGCAAACTCAACCCGGTGGAGAAAAATGCAACGCCGTTATTTTTTATGGCCAGCTAGGACTAGTTTTTAGGCATTGGTCACATCTAGGTCAACCCACCAAACTCCCTACAAAAAATTATGAAGATTACTCGACTCCTCCGACCACTTATTGGGTGGGCAGACAAATATATATCTATATATATATATACTTAAAATTTTCAACAAAAACATTATCATCTCTTTCACTTTGTTCGCAGGTGAAAATAAAAGGTCCGTTTCTGGCAGGATGAATCTTGTTGGAAGCCGCTTTTATGAAGTACGCTGATCCGCACTGGGTCAAGGCAAAACATTATCGGGATCAATATGACGGTCCGCGTGGTTATTCCAAGCCCTGTATGACTTATACTTCGTACGTAACACAGGTTATCAGCGCAGGATAGCTACCACTAGTACTCTTAACTTGGTAGGCGATATATAAAATTGTAGTATCAACCAGCCGCAATAACCGAAGAACCCAAAACACTGTAAAGGTTAGCGGTTAGCCTAGGTCCATCCTGTGTAACACATCCTTTCAAGGGGAGGCAAAGTAAATATTGTACGTACCATTCAAAACGACCACTTTATGAAGTTATTAAGACTGAGGTCCTCTTCGAATATAGGGTGACAGCCATTATTTCTGTTAATATACCTAGTTAATAATTCACCCAGCGTACCCACTGTATGAGTGACTTCAACAGAGATGGTCATGTCTACTCAGAGTGCGCATTACAGAACAATTACTAGTAACTCGCTTTATACCAGAAATGATACCATACTTCAAATTATTATTGACAACCATTTTCATGAACTATCCTCTAAGTATTTATGAAATGAACTAGCATTCAGCAAATCAGCTTCCAAACTTTATTAGCAATCACGCACTTCACCAGCCCCCTAAGCTGCAATTCTTCAGATTTTGTTAACCATAATCAGCTCACTGTTTTCTGTAGAGGACGTTTCAGAAAATGTTCCAGATGCACAAAGTTAATCGCTTTGCCAGCCTGCATAGGACTAGCACAATTTATTCTTGGCTCGAATCCTTTTTATGGCCAGAGGCTAGTTTGGATCGTTTAGGCAGTGATGGATAGAGGTGTGGTAATACTTGGGATCAACTCCTCGACTGTACGTCTCAGGTGGACGGCAAGGTGCCCAATCGGATAACTTTTAGACAAACAGCCGATATTATCCGATGCTCTCTCTCCCACAGACACCGGCTGTTTTACTTAAAACTTTCAGCGTTGGTATAATAAATCATAGCATAAAGGAAGATATTTTTAATATCTCAGTACAGCTGAAATACAACAGAAAAATTGCATGACTCGATTCAAATCACTTCAGTTCATTACGTTTGTTGCCCCACACAACGGTCCCATAATTTTGATGGCCAGCGCCACCGCTCCGTTCACATCCCCCATTCCCCGTTCCCCCTGTTTTGCATTCTGCTGAGCTTTAGTGTTAACTTTTTAAAGCCAAATAATCATCATATCAACTGAATTTGAACCCTTGACAAGGCCACCGGATTGTTCGGTCCGTTTCACAGTGTTATTCCTCTCATATATTGAGGCTTGATTTCTAACAGAGAAGTGCCCGGTCGGACTCTTTCAACCTTGATCCTCCAACGAAGAGATTTTTAACAAAGGCAATAGGTGTCGGAATTTATTTAAATGAACGGTAATAACCGCAAAGTTGACGAGAATTCCAGGTTCTCGCCAGACTTACCTTTATGGAGTACGTCAAGGCGAGGCCGCCATCGGTGGTAGGCTGGCACACAATATCAGCCGATGTTGTTGTGACGTCTCGGGGGGTGCAGCCAGTGAGGGCCCCCGGGGGCTCTGCAACAGATAATTACAGTCCTTTGTAGCGAAGCCACGGCAGGAAAGGGAGTCATCGACTGGCCGACGAACTTACGCGTGATAGGCTTCAGTTATTATTATATTAATTGTTCAAGCCTCCCTAGACAAAACTCTGGAGATTCAAGAGAGGAAAGGAAGGGACGTGTAGTACGTCGACAGAAACGTGGAACCCATGCACGAAGGTGGACCAACGCGCATTGGAACAGCGAGTCGGGAAAAAAGAGGAAGAACTGATGACAGTAAGATCAGACGGAGTACGAAATCAGGAAGGAAGCAAAGTGATAGGCTTCCGTTGTCCGGACCTTCAGGCAGGTGTGCTGGCTTCCAGCCACTTTGAATCAAGTGTCAGGCGTTAACTCTTTATTGATAACCCTAGCAATTCCTGTATAGAAGACGTGGTAAATCTTTATTCCAACTTTTCGGGAGCAAAAATTTTGTTCAGCTGAAACTATCTCACTGTGTATTCTGGATACGCAGCGGAAATGAAATTCGGTGTTGTTTCCGCGCTGACAAATACAGTTAATTTTTTTCATGTCATCTAAATGAGGGAAGCAGTGTGCTGAAGACGAATTGAAGTGCACCACTCACTGCTCAGAAGAAAGCCCGCATCTCTTACGAAATAATTTGAGTTGGCCGTCGTACATTGAATGAAGAAGTGTCATCGGTCATCGTAAATTTCTTGTAATGAAGAAGAAGCGAGTCAAAGAAGAGAAGATTTTGCACAGGCCTATATTCAGCAAATATATCGATTACTGCGCCAATTTTTACGCGCGGGTCCACTAGTATTCATAAGAGAAGCAAAGAAGCTGCTGATGGTGACCCGGTCACATACGGGCGGAGGGGACCGTCAAACAGCGCACGGTCTGTGACCAGCTGAATAACCCCTGCTTGTTTTTAGAGAAAGCAAAGACGATCGTGATGACGACCCAACGGGTTGCGGGCCGTCTAGTTCCTTACATATGTACGTTAGTTTAAGCTTCCTAGCCATAGCAAAGGTGTTCCAAGAGAGGAAGAGAAAATAGCATAATAGTATGTGGATAGAAACGTGGAAGTGGGCAAGAAGGAAATCCCAAACGCTATGGTACGTAACGGGACCTCCTGGAGGCGAGACCCAGTATTACATGTGATGGGCGAACCTACCTACCCTAACTCTACGACCTATGGCCCATTTTGAGCCTGCTGGGGATTGTAACGTTGTATTGTACACAAGTATGTGTAAAATAAACAACATAACGTGAAATATTTAACCGCAGACGTCTTCCGGCTAGAAGAGGGTCGGAATTAAAGCCAAAATCTTAGTTTCTGGTAAAAAGAACATTTTTCTTTAACGTCAGTAGAAGTTGGTACTGGAATAAATGCAAGTATCTTTCAGAATATCGCGTGTCAGACGTGATCTATTTTCAACCTACCAATAAAATATATAGAAAGTATTGATAAAACACTTCTCAGTGCAACATGAGAAACTTCAAAATGTCCCAAAAACGTACGCTAACACGAGATGTCTTGCAGGTACATCACAACTATTACAAAATAGACCAGGAGTGATGTTGAGTACGTAAAGCAAGAGATTACCCTATTAACGTATTAATAGTGTCCAGAAAAAAAAATAGTAAACATTAATTGTTACTGAGCGCTGTTGACGAGCACACTGCAATCGTGGTTATTTAATCCGCTCAGCCTTAGCGTGTCTGGTATTTCAACTTTGGTCTATAGCGTTTCAGGTGATAATCCTAATCCAATTACGCTCGCGACGGCCGAAAACGCAGTCCTTCTTGGTACTGAAAATTTTTGCACGGTCTCAAGCGCAATCATTATGTGACTTTTTGATTAAATCAGATAGCTGGCAGTAGACGGACCAACAGGTCCATTTCCAGAGACCAGCCGGGACTTACGGTCCGGCCCTCTATATGAGCTATAGCCATTATTTCAAACTATTGCCGGAAACTTGAACCGAAGTAGCGATTCAAGATAGACCGACGTCCCGGACATGTTGAGGCTGAACGCTTTCGAAAAATCATAGGTACTGATCCTATGTGTGTAAGTGCGATATCAAAAAGTACTGTATGAAACAATCGCTAAAAAATTTCGTTGGGGAATTAATCATATTATCTCAATCATAAAAAGCGACTGAGAGACGCATTATCGACTACATCTTTAGGCGCTAGGCACGTCGAAGTTGTCATGAGTAAGTTTTATAATATATGAGCGCAAACTCACTCAGATAAGAGGCGCAACAGAAAAGTCAGAAGCACAAAATTTTGATACAAAAAGCGCAAAAATTGCGATATCACAAACTCACAATTTTGACATCAGAACACAAATTATAATACAAAAGCGCAAAATTGTAACTTTAGAAATGCAAGTTGCACAAGAAACGCAAAATGTGGTATTAGCAATGTAAATTGTTCTATGAGAAACGCATAATTGTGACATCAGACGAACAAATTCTAAAGTAAAAATTGCAAATTTCTGATATCAATAGCACAAACTTGGGACTCGTAGAAGTGCAAAATTTGACATCACAAGTGACAATACATTTTCCACTTACGTGGAAGCACCTGACGTTCAGTTAAGCTCTGGCTATTAAAGCTATTTTTTACCAGTCCCAGCCAAAATTATTTCGTTTCTTTCTTTCAAGACAGCGGTTTCCAACCTTTTCCAAGCATGGCACCCCTGGAAAACGTTTACGATGTTCTCGCTGCTCCTATAAAAATTATTGCTCATCCGATGATGAAGAAAGAAATTTATGTAAAATTTGTCAACAAATTTATTTGTCTAACGGTTCAACCTTATTTTATCCTAAATTTCGCGTCCACGGGTAGATCATCTCGCACCCCAGCTAGCGCGAGTTACCCGCGATTCGGAACCTCAGCACTATATATTTCTTGTACGGGCTGCCATTTGCACAATTATGGCTCGATTGCTTTCGTTCTAGTTTCAATTTCTTGCTTTCAGCATGATCTCAGTGCATGTTTAGGTTTTTTTTTTGTCTATATCTCGTCTAAAATTTCTTGGAGAAACGTTATCCCAGTCTTGCTCAATGCTGCATCTCTCCTCAATTGTAGTTCCCAACCTTTTCTCAGCTTGGCACACCGATAAAACTTTTGATATGTTGTCACACTACATTAAAAAATAATAATATATCATTTGATAACCGATAAAGAATGAAGTTGACACCAACTTTGTGTACAAATGGCTATTACTGTATGCAAATCTATTTTATCGAAATTTCGCACCCTTTGGGAAGTCATCTCGCACCCCTAAGGGGTGCGAGCATCCCCAGTTTGGGAATCCCTGTTTTAAGAAAAGGATATTGCAAATGTTGCAGGGGTTCTGGGTTCTTTATGATTAAATTTGGCGACGTTTCTTCGTGTGTACATCCATACTCCCTCAAACTTTCTATTAGAGCTATAGAGTGTATATTTTTCCAAAAAAAACGTTTCAAGATAAAACCTAGCGCCATTTTCAGTAAACCCTGTAAAAATTAAACACAGTACAGTTGTTTTCCGATGCAGCCGTTAGAAGTACAAGACCCATAAAATTATTACTAAGTTTATGACATGAACGCTTTAGCATCCGGTTCAGTCAGCTGCATGGTACACCCATGTAAAATTCCCGCGAACAGGTTAATTTCTATTGATGCTGAAACATCAGATCCCGTACTAGCAGGTCAGTTCTATAGAAGAGATAAAGAGAATTTATACCAAAAGGCATATTCCCTTGAAACCGATGCGTCAAATTCTTACAAGATGGTCAGTTCTATCGATGACAAGGCGTGAATTTATCCCAAAAAATTATTATGTTGCTATCATTGATCAATTTCTTAGAAGGCGGTCGAGTCTCTTAGAAAGTAAAGTCAATTATTAGGCATAAGGCAATTTTGTTGGTATCGATAAATCAAATTGTTACCAGCACATCAATTATTATACGTTAGTCATTAGCGCAACTTCTTTCATTGCTAGTTAATAACAGCTAGGAGTTGCCTACAACGTAATACCGCTTCTGCACAACTGTGTTATTCCTGAGATACCTGTAAATAGCGAGACTATTCTTCAACAATGCTTTTTCATACCAATACGTACGTTTGGAAACTCACAAAAAAAGTAAAAACCTCAAAAGCTGAAATTCAAACCAGTCTCCAATTTCGTAAAAAAAGAAGCAAACGATACGGAACTCTTACCGACAATTTTAAACACGAAGACGCAAGGTTTCTCAGCAGAACCGACATCGTTGGTTGCCCAGCACTCCACTCGGTCCTCAACTCTTGTGCCCTGCCCCCCTTCTCTGTTCTTCTGGAAATTTCCAATAGCGGGCACTACGCTCCCCATTGCAGAGGTATCTCTTCGGAGAATTTTGTGTGTTATTTCTGCCGGTAAAATGTAGTCCCAATCTCTGGATTGACGGCTGTTGATG
>LQNS02277097.1:32590341-32606024 GCA_001587735.2 Parhyale hawaiensis | reverse complement strand
AATCCAGAGAACGTAATTTTTAACTACTCAAAAGTAAAACTTCAACCGCGCCTCAAATTTCTACTGTCATTCGGTCTAGAATTTTGCTTACCCATATTCAAACCGGACTATTACAAACATTTCATAGGTTTTAACAGACACAGATGTTGATTAAATAGGCACCGAGTAGAATAGAATTGATAACCCGAGCTATGCAAAATAGCTATCACCTATAAAGTACATAGATAGGTAAATTAATTGGTGCTTGGAGGGAAGTTAAATGACACATAGTTGCATGAACATAATCTATGGTTGAAATACTGACGAGAATAATTTCAGCCCATTGTGATAGAAATATCTGGCATCAAGCGCTCCCTATCGGACACCACTGTTTTTCTGTTGGTCTTGAGTACCCAGCGTCAAAAATGAGGGCAATAATTTTAAAATTAAGCTTTTCATTGTTCTTGCTAGTGGTACGGAATTTGCTGCAAAATGTATGACTCATACCTGTAGGCTTGATCTTTCAAAAAAGTAACGAAAGTCGTTCCGTCATGAGTTTGCTAGAGTAAAATTTCCCCCAGCAAATAAAAGCGAGAATACCAGTTTTGAAATGCTCGAAAGTTAGGCAGCAGCACGAAAAAGTAGTTTAATCAAAAGAATTCACCGGACACGCTCAGTGCTAAGTGTATCCTGGATACCAGTAGTTAGTTGAACTCTCAAGATCTAAATTTGGCTGCAGTAAGAAGTGAAAAGTCTTAGCCGGTACTCAGCGTTAAGTTTTAATTGCCATACAGAAATTGAACCTGGGAAAATATTATATGAGATATATTTTTGCACGACAGGGACGAAAACTCCATCTAATATTGAGCTTCTCGCATACCACGCTCAAAACAAGGATATCAAATAGTACCTAACTACTTTTCTCAGCGAAGCTGGCTTCACAAAAAGCAGTGACTCGAGCAGGTTCCAGAATCAATGTTAGCAATTGAAACTTAGGATTCGAATGTTCTGTCACCTCATCTTGTTATTCAGTAGATGAATTTTCTCTTATCTAAATCCTTAACATCGTGACGGAGAGACGGACCATTCACCCAACCAAGCGAGTGAGCAACGAACCAACAAACTACGTTGTGTTATATAGTAGATGAGGTGCCCTACCATCGAGAGCCCGGACAATGTCTGTTCCTTACTGTAAAATAATTTTTTTTTTCCTTTCAAGTCTCTTTGAAGTCACCTTCCAGCACAAATTGACTTCGGCACAGTTTGTGAATTGTTCGCAAGATTTGCGTCCATGACGTATCGTAGCTTCCCCCGAGACAAAAGCTAGATAATAATCTTTATCTTTGGGTTGTTTTCCTCAAATTCGTCGCAAGTCAATAGTGATTTGGTTTTTATGGTAGTTTGGAGTACTCTGAAAAATAACAATATCTTTAACGGAATAAAACCTTTATTATTTTGAAGGAAGACCAGGCTGTAGCTATACAGTGGACACCATGCATCTCCTTACTGTAGAGCCATAACCGTCAACACGAGAGCTGACAAGGTGCCTTTGGATATTACTTGCCGTAATTTTAGACGGCAGGGTCCACTACCAAAATATATAAATGCACATTGGTCTTTATCTTCGTGTTCATTTTATTTCAATTTTTGGCAATGTTAGTGAGAACTTTTCAGGACGGGATTTTCTTTTATTTGCCTAAGCTTTCGCGGCATAAATTTACTACAGTCGTCAACTGTGGAATGATGCATATTTAGTTTGTCATCCATGTCAAGTAAGAGAATTAACAAATATAAAACAAGAAAAGAAAATAACTGCAGCAGTTATTTTATTGCGTTAGTGCATGATTCCAGCTCTTGACATTAAACAGTGCAAAGTAAATACCTTGACAAAGGCATATACTGTAAGGAATTGACAGCACATGGCTACGTGTGGTGCACTGGATATTAGAGTGAATAATTTATTCGCTAGCTCTCTAGACATGGCAACGTCACAGTGCTTCTAGGGCGGAGTTAGTTCTAGTCTCGGGCAACATAGCCACTTCAGGCGTTCAGAGTCTGAGCGAAGGAGTTGGCAGACTCAGTCTTCAGCATGTCCGCTATGATCATAAACAACATCGCCGTTACATGCGTAGGACATCTCAGACAGAGACTCTAGCTATGACAACACACGTTGTTATTGTTATTGAAATCTGCTGTGTTATATCCATCAAAGAATTTAACAAGCAAAACACTCTAAGGAACTCATTACCGGCTGTCAAAACATGTTTTCGACTCGACTGAGCCAGTTATAGAGCGAAGAAAAACAATAATATAGCAATGACACATCACTTGACCATTTAGAAAGCAAATACTGTAGGTACAGTAAGTAATACTCCTTGGACTCGTCCAAGTTGCTAAGTTCCACAAATACGAAAGAATAATCTTTTGCGCTGGAATTCTATCAGGAAACTGCGTATATACCGTAACCGTAATAAAAATTAATACAATTTCCTCAGTGAAATTTTACTGGGTTGCAACACCTACCACACTAGCCACCCAGTGTTTGTTTGGCACAAACTGTGTATATTAAATTCACACTTAAAGTATTTGTCGTGCCCGAAAGATTGTAGATTGTACGAGTCCGGTTCAAGATACGTAACCTTCCTCACAGCGTGTTAGGTTACCTGTGAATAGGCTAGGTTAATTGTGAATCGGTTCGACTAGGTTTGGCTTAGCTAGAATGGGTACCTAACCTAGCAGAGGAGCGCATAATAAACAAGAATCTCATGTAGGCCACATAGCATATATGGATCTTAGGCAGGCCACATAGTACACCTGGATCTCAGGTAGGCCACATAGTACACCTGGATCTCAGGCAGGCCACATAGTATACCGGCATCGATGCCACAGCAGATTATTATCGCATAGTTGACTGCTACCTTAAAATGTACATCCCTATACGTCCAGAACTGTCTGAATCAATTTCACGATTGGAATTTCAGGAGTATAATTTTTGTGTCATACGTGACCCATAACATTGTTATCATTGTATTCCCAGTTTAAGCCTCCACTCCCATTGAGTACACTGTGATCCAGGGAAGGGAAGAATCAAGGGACAAGCAGAAAGTCAAGAGAAACGTGGAACCCACGCGCGTTACCTCGTGCATGGGTTCCATGGAAGAATGGAATAAAGCATCTTCAGTATTAGTATGAAAGTAGAAGGAAGCATAGTTGGCACGACGGGGAGATGGTCCGAAGGCCTTACTAAGGCTACAGTAACCCACAGGGTCCCCCTAGGGGCGCTGCTCCCATAACATAGGATGGGCGATCGAACCATGGAAACAAAAAACAATCTTTTAGTGCAAATGATTCGGTAATTAACAGACAATTTTCAACTTTTGGCAGCAATGATTACGAGTATCCTGAATAGTTACAGAAAATGTCCATCATAATTTCAATCTATCAAGAGTACGTAATATTAAAAAGTGGATACTAATCATGACCCAGCCATTATAAATCCAAACTAGCGTAGCACAACGAGAGCGTCGAGCTACATCAAGCAACGGAATACTAAATCAAACTTCTAAATGGCCCACATAAAGATCCGTCAATAAGTTTTTCAGTTGTGCGACTGAAAAAAAGAGAAAAGTAGACAAAAATAAAAAGCAAACCCGCGACAAAACCATGGCCTCCTTGGCGGAGGTAATCAGGATTTGTGGTTATGTGATCCACCCAGCATAGCCAATTGGTCAAGGAGTTTCATGCCGAGGCTACACTACACAATCGCAAGCTCAACTTATGAACGGGTCTGCTGCTCAGACGTCATTCCAGTATAGTCTATATTTAAAGTCGGTAGCATAGATACGGTAGCATGAACGACGGGAAAGCAGAAATTTCGCCTCTAAGTTAGCCTCGGTATCACCTGCAGAAAACTATGTACTCGCTTCAGCTTGAGAAGAATATCGGTTACATTTCACGTGGTTATGTTGGAAGAAATTGAGGCAAATCAAACTGCTTGTAAGCGTGTGACGTATCGGGCAGATTTCACTGTCAATTGCTACGGGCGTAACAGGGCAGCAAACTGATGTATATTGCATTCAGGCAGTGATAGCTAATCTTCAGCGCTTTCAGCTTTCTTGTATCCTTTTGTGTATCCAGCCGCACTTAAACTGAGACTCAGTACCTGGGTTTTATACCTCACTGTATCTTCCTCCTCCCAGTCATAAATTTATAGGCATTTATCGGCTGCCTATAGGCATTTATCGGTTGCTTACGAGTAAATAGTGAGCGGTATCGGATAACATCGGAGAAACACCTTTAAATTTCCAATGGGGCTAAGGCTGCTCAGTTGTGTCACAGTATAGATGTAGCTAGCCCTTCGTAGTTGTGTTCTGTTATAATATAATACGCAGTACTAATACTGCAGTAAGTAAAACGCGTACGTATGCAAGCTCAGGTTTATATTCCTCATCTATGCCTCCTAAAGCAGCCCCACCGGCATGCAGTAGCTGCTTGCCTGTTTTATTCTTCAATTATTCTGCGCTTTGCGTGGCAATTTAACTGGAGGCTCAATATTTCGTAGAAACCTCTCATTCTATTCCCTGAAGTTGAAATAAATTTGTCAGCACTACTTACGTTTTTTAGGAAAGTGAGGGTGTAGTGAGGCGGGTGGGCTGTGGCTGTGCAGGTGAGCCTGGCGGTGCTGCCTTGGGCGTAGTGGCCTTTTCCTCCTCCGCTGAGGGTCAGCACCGACACAGGCACGTCTGCATGGGAGATAAAAGACATGGAGTCATTAGAGATTCTATAAGGATTATAAGGATATCGTTCGTCACGTTGTAAGTTAACTGCTGCTGAATAACTCGGCTTTCCAGGGGAGTTTCGCTCATATAAGCCCGGCAATGCACTTTACTTATTCCCTTTTCAAGAAGTTATTCATACCCAATCCCAGCGCCTAGCCATATCATTAACTTTGAATACCCTGCTCAAGTGTTTATTCATTCACACTCTTCGTACCAAGCCTTGCTGTTCACTTTCTATACCCTGTTCAAGTATCCATTCCCATCTAGCCTTGGTGCCAATCCCCATCGTTCACTTTCTACACACTCTCCAACTGTACATTCACACCGTGTTGGTTCCAAGCCCTATCATTCCCGTTCCATAGCCTGATCATGCCGTTTTCCACGTCCAAGCTCCAGAACGGTACCATCCACCGTCCTTATCCAGTCCTTCTCTCCTGCAACATCACCTTCCTCTCCCGTCAGCTCTCTCGCGCACCGTCAAAAGCACGAGGTGTTCGCCTGCCCCCCCGTGCTCACTCTGCCCTCCAGTCATCAATGGCACCCAAAACAGCGATAAATAAGACTACAGACGCACCCTGGCAATCAAACAAAGCACTAAGACAGAGTTTATTGCCGATACTTCAGTCAAATGCCGAACTCGAGAGTAGATGGCCTCACTTGCGCTATCATTGCCCTGTTCCGGCCTGCCTTAGTCCCTTACTTTCATCAATTGGTGGCACCATCAAGTCTCTGTAATGGCTACCTAATGGTAGGCAGATTCAGCAAGCATTCCTGGCTAATGGGAAATATTCGAGAAATCTTCAGACTGCGTGATGGGATTCTATTTGTCAATGCTACCGTATTTTTGGCTGATGGGGAAACATTAGAGAAATTCTATTCGTCAGTGCCAAGGACTTTTGGTTATGCAGAATATTCCGAGCTTTTTTTATGTCAGTGATAGCCAATTTTGTGTAATGGAGAATTGTGGAGATATGCTCATTACCAAAATTAAGCGATGAAGAGCTAATGAGAACCATTTATTTTTTTTTTTTATTTTCGCAAAATGCTTAATATGATGTACTTGATCAATAGTTACGTATTCCAGAATATTTTCATGTAATGTACGGAATGCCGGCGGAGAGTGACAAATTATCAGTAATCACTGAAACTGGTATAAACAGATCTGTCAGTGTTTCAGTGTTTGAGTGTTTTACTTTTTTGACTACAGCATTTTTACTTCTTAACTTCACACGACTGCATGCAGTCTCTACAACTGAGTGTTTTGAGTGATCTACATCAGTAGGACGAACTGTTGGAGTAAGACAACAAATATTATGAAAAGTAAAAGAGTTAGTTTTTGGCTTCCTTTTAATTCATACCATGCACGTATGACCACAATAGCCAACAGGGCGATCAGACGAAGTATAGATAAAATCTTGCTACTTAATAACTTCACATTCCAATAAAATTAATATCTTTTCGACCGAATAGAGTAGAAACTTACATTTGGTCACTCATTTTTTACTATGTCCACCCGCAGCTTTTACTACACATCTTAACCTGTTGTTTAACTTAAATAGATGACGTAGGTATACGTATGGTTTACGGTGAGATACCTTCTTAGCAGGGCTTTAATTCAAACTTTTGAGCAGTAACACTTTGATGATAAAATGATCAAACTTTGCAGTCAACGACGCACCACACAGTGAAGTCTTGTTCTGCTAGCACCAAGCTGGAGAAACTTAAAAATTCCACTAAAATTTTGAAAGTTCACCAACATCTTCAATGGTATTGCTCATAACGAAGAAACTTTTCTTCTGAGACGTAAAATATTTTATTAGGGAGAGTAACCAATAATTTGAGCAGACACCCTAGAAAAAATAATAAAGTCGTAATGTATATTCAACTACATAACAGAAATGGGTTATTATATTGAACTAGAGGGCCCGCGCTGTTATTAAATGACAGCGAAGAATTTGTGATGACCTTCTTCATTGATCATACATTCGTTATTACAACTGCTAACCTAAGCACACTGGGAAGCGCGGCTCACAGCCGCTCAGTATCGAAACTTATTTTCCTCTGAATGGAGAAAATTCATGGATTATTGGAGCTCGATCAGCAACGCTCAAAGTAATAGCTCTGATTCGGTATTGTGGATACGGTAGGCTAGCTTATACAGGTCCAGTGGTTTTTGTTCAGGGAAAGCTCAGGTGCATCGACCATTGAATTAAATTTGGGAGAATAGCTGAAGCAACGAAATAATCTGTGGGAGAAACTACGAATCAAGATGCATGACAGTGCAAATGCAAGCTTCAGATGTCTTCAGTGCTGTGATTTCAACTTCGGCAATGCAAGAAGTGCATTCAGACATAAGGTCGCCCGATATTTTGCAATAGATTCGAGGTATGGAAACGCCAATACTCGTGCAAATGAGACTAAGCCTGCGATATCTTCATTGTTTGAATTTCAATTGTCCCTGATTAAGATACGTTTGCCATCTTCTGCAACCCGGCCTAATTTCTACCTAACAGTTTGCAATGGAACTTGAGAGGACTACCAGAGCCTCCAACCTGGGCTAATTACCGCCTATCTGTTTTGTTAAAGCGTGACAGAAAGTGGATAAACCGATAAATAAATAAATAAGCCAACAGATAAATACACATCGCTCTTTATTATTTTGTATATACATAGTTTAAGTATCCGTTTCCACTATTACAAAGGCGATCTCACAGAGGAAGAGAAAGGGATGGATAATAGGTCGAGAGAAATGCGGCACCCCTACATGCGAGCATTCCCACACGGGATCAACGCGCATGGGAATAATAAGTCGGGAAAGACGAGGAATAATTCGGGAAAGACGAGGAATAACACAGGAAAGTAGCATCACTACTAGTAGCTATGAAAGCTGAAGGATGCAAAGTGGGCCCAAAGGAAGGATGTCTCGAAGGCTAATCTAAGTAAGGCTAAGGCTAAGTACAGAATCCGCATGGAGTCGCTGCTCCCCGTAACATAGGATGGGCAAACCAAACCCTAAGACCTATAGCCCATCCTATGTTCGCTAAGGGAAAAAAAAGTCTACACTTCGTCTGATCGTCCAGAATAAAAAAAAAATATCTTTAGTAAATGAAAAAAAGTCATGTGCTCCCTGACCTAGAGAACTAGAATAGCGCAGAGGTAGACGGAAAAGAGATTCCACTGTGAAGAATGTAATTCGTAACGGAGGGATAATTGGCATATTCCTATTTGACCTTTCAAGAATTCATAAATTTAATTGAGTTACTTCAAACGTCAAACAATTATTCTCTATTAGTCACAAACCTGTGAAAGAGCAGAGTATGTTGATATTTCAGGAGGATATTACAGTATTACAAACATTTAAAAAGGGAGTTAACAGCTACACGGCATAGGTAAATGCGCCTAACTATAAATGTTAAAATAACTTTTCGATTGGATATTACGAATCTTCCTAGATTTAAACATCTGAAGTCAGTACTTCCACTTCCTAAAAACTGTCAAATAGCTTCGACAATTACAAAGGAGGTAAAAGTGGTAGTTATTTCAGTGCCGATAGTAGTGCTTAAGTGTGAAAAATGATGCATCACACTGGATTCTTGATTTAAGACGTTTCTAATTTCTGAGTTCGCAGCACCATTATAAACAGCCCAATAACCCGGTAAAATAATTAATCTTTATGACACTGATGTATTCACCTACACATGGCCAGTGACATGATAAAATCTCAACTTTTCACCACCAAATAGCACTGGATCCAATAAACTTTGTAAAATAATCTGGTCTTGATCGCGCTGACGCATTGGTGAACCTTTGTTTGGAATAAAAACAACGTTGGTGTTCTTTTTCTTTGCTGACACTTGGGTGGTGTTTTCTGTTCTCCTGGAGTTCATTTGTGCTAGCGCACTGATTGCTCTAGACTTAATTGTGCAGAAACCCTGAAGCTAATTCTAGGAACAAATCTAAACCGAAGGGTAAAAATAGTGACAGCTAAAATGATGCAGGTTGGAGCGTTTCTGAAGGATATAGTAAACCAGCAATCAACATATAACGTACGAGCATTATATATTGTTATAGATATTCAGAACATATCCTTGATGTACGCGACACTCGTTATTTTAAACTGATATTATATTCTTTTAACAATAACTACTTCATGGCATTAAATAACAGTTCAATAAAACAGATTGCTGTTTTCAATTAACTAATATTTTTACAAGCTTGAAGAGGAAATTTATCATATGATAGAATGGTACAAAGATAAAAAAAATAATCGAATAAGTAGAAAAAAAAAGTTCAGCCATTGGCAGGGCCTGAACGTGTAGCCAAGCCACTCACTCGGTAAAGATTAATTATTTTAAAAAGCACTGCAAGTACGGCAAAAAACAATGAAGTAAAGCCGTAAGTGAATAATTGTCCCGAGATAAAATAATATATTCTGCCTCCGCAACAACTTCAGCAATGAGACAGCGATCGTTCCCACTCGGAGCGTTTCACGCTATTCAATCAATGATGAAATTAAAGCAAAATTTCAATCATTTGAAACTGATTCAATTTAACAAGTAACGCAAGAGCAATTAATCCATTAGATTTCAATATGGAAGAGTATTGGCGAATCATGTAAAGCTGTTACAGTTCAAGGTATAAAGCAAATCAAAAGAGATTGAATTATTATTGAAACTTCACGCTCGGGCCATCACGGACAAGTAGTACAATCATATGAAACATTACGCAACACCGGCAAGCCCAAAACGCTTCCAAGGAAACTCCAACAGAAGGCCATTAACAACTGACTTACACACTTGTAAACCTACACGATGCCTTCAATGAATTCCAAACCGAAACAGACCAGGGCAGGAAACACCGACTAAACTGAAGAGTTCAGCGCCTAACATTCTCCAAAGTGGAAGAGTGCACATCAATTTCAGCACGTATAATTCTCCTATAGACTATGAGGGCAGGGACAGAAGCATACAACCAATGTCTCCTTAATTGTTGCACATCTTATAAAACAAACCGAGTATGGCCACCCCTCTCCTATGCGACAGATTCACCAGATCACTCTCAGCGCACAGCCTACTGGCCGAAGTAACATATGGGTCCAGCAGACGGAAGGGACTGTCAGCAGCCGATTCCCAGACCGATGGGCAATACTCTAACACAGACAACAAAAAGCCTTGAAAGCATCTATGGACTAGCTACATCTTTGTCACCAAACACAGAATTTACCATACGCAGCAGCCCAATCTTACTGGAAGCACGTGACACAAGTCACCTAATATGCAGCCCAAACGCAAGTTTCTCATCAAAGACAACACTGAGACTCTCCAAGGAGTAAAGTGTCCTCAATCTTCAGAGGTAAAAGTGTCCGAGACCGACTGACAATCATGGATTAAGTTTTACTGACATTCGGCTTCATACTTCAGGCTGAGCACCATGCACCATCGAGAGAAAGGTGCCTTTTTAGAGACTGGGCGACAACATTACGCATGATGTGGTAGGAATCACTGCTATCAAACTGGAATCGTCAGCATAGTTTATCATCGTGTTCTCCAGCAAAGAGAGCATGTTACTAGTGTACAGAACAAACAGCAGCGGGTAACGTATTTGCTGAATACGCGTTTAACCTTTTCGTTCATTGGTTTTTATGCTCCCGTCAACCCAATCGCACCTAAACTAAACATAATTTTTCGTAGGATTTGCATTATTTTGTAATGACCACCAATACGTACAGTGGGCACTAAAACGGCGACTCCGGAAGAGAAGAAGTGAGTTCCCTCCGGTCTCAAGAGGACTAGGCACTTTCTTAGCTCAAAACGCACAGCAACACAGCAAAAAAAAATCCAGCTGCAGAAAACTAGGAGTCCAAACCGTACCGGAAACTTCCTCAGCTCTTAGGGCAGTAGGAAACAGTCCACAATCAGCATTCTATGGTTTCGAATCGTTTAGGCGGAAATTTGAAAACCTAAAACCGCTTTGGATACTTTCTAATCCATTTTATTAAGAGAATGCCGTCCACTTATAGGTATCTAGGACTCTCTGCAAGAGACTGCTTTGTCTTTCCCTACGGAATTAATAACTGGGGGGTATGGTTTGTCATTCGGACTGCCTGGTCTTGCCTATATAATGGGATTAAGAAGCGCAGCGACACTTCCTATTCTCATCGTGTAAGAAAAAGCAGTCCAACTGCTGAAATCTAAGACTCCAAGCAATAACAGACACTTCCTGATCTCATAGAGAAGGACAAAGCAGTTTTATCGCAGTAATCTAGCAAGGCGGGTCCAATCCGTGCTTGATTCCTTCTCATTGCAGATTGCTGCAGCACAACAGTGTAGTCCATCTGTAGAGATCTAGAGCTCCAGAGGATACTAGACACATCTTAACCCTTTAAGGACCACTGGGACTCACGAGTCCCGTTTCGCAAAAATTAGGTTTCTAAATAAAGAAGGGATCAGTGATTTTTGAACCCATGAGCGCCGCGACTATGAGAGGGAGTCGGAGGACTACAATACAATCTCCAAAAATCTGAAAGGAACGGAAACTTGGTCCTAAAAGGGTTAATCCCATATAGAGAAGGGCAGTTAAAGCAGTTTCATTATATGTAGCAATCTAAGGTTCCAAACCGTACTGGACTCGCCACTGCAGAGCACCGCAGCACAGTGCAGTCCACTAGTTGAAATCTAAGATTCCAAAACGTAGTGGACACCTTCCTAATCCCATTGCAAAAAACAACCCAGTTTCATTACGCCAATCAAGCTAGGCTCCAAACCCTTCAGGACTCTTCACCACAGAGCACGACAGCGCAGTCCAGTTGCAGAGATCTAGGACTCCAAACCGTACCGGACACTTCCTCACGCGAACCACACTTCCAGATCCAATTAATGCTAATTAAGTCAATGCATAAGCGATATGCTCGCATTAAGTACTGCTCTGCAATTAAGCTGAGACGCCACTCTGGCGACTCTAAGAGCTGATGGAGTGGGTGGAACATGGAGATAAGTGATGAACTTAAGCAAGTAATACATTAGAGCTGGCTATATGATTAGTGCCATAAGCATATATTAGGATCGGAGTTGGCGTGGTCGATGTTGAGATAGGTGCAATATGATAAAAAGAGGAAAAAACATTTTCTTGCTGCGTAAGTTTATCGGCAAAAAAAAAAAACAACAACTGAGAACTAGTATGTTTTAAAAACTCGTCATACGTTAAAATTAGAAGGACAATTTTCGCTTAAAATAATACAATTTCAATTTAAAGGTCCATATTCGGATATGATTTTCCGTTTTAGTTTAGTTGACCTCCGCAATTTGCATTATGACTAAAAACTCGGGGGCGCTAAAAATGTGCACAACAAATGCCGCTGAGCCAATCTAAAGAACAGCCCACGTTGTGTCCACAAAGCAGATCTTCGGAAACAAACCTCTATTTAAAGCTCCAACAATAGCTCAAAAGTGACTCAAAATGAGTCCAAGGAGCTTATGTGTCCACGTATTAGTTTTTGGCGACCACAGTACTAAAACCAACTGGGCACAAATAGTAGGAGTAAAAATTTTATTAGGGCATCAGGAAAACAATGTCTATATCATGCCAAGTTATTCATGTTGTTTAACACAGGCTCGTGCGCCACTAGGGCGCGAAGTGCGTCTCGTTTCATTACCTCCGCCAAGGAGGTTTATGTTTTCGTCGTGTTTGTCTGTCTGTCTCTTTGTCTGTCACCAGGATAACTCAAAAAGTTATAAACCGATTTGGATGATATTTACAGGGATTGTTAGGTATGATAGGAGGAACAAATAATTAAGTTTTGGTAAAGATATGTTCATCCGTTTGATTGTTTGTCTGCCTCAATTTTCTTGATGCTATAACTCAAAAAGTTACAAATGGATTTTGATAAAATTAACATGAGTTGTTAGGTATATGACAAAGAGTATATGACCAAATCTTGGTAATGATCCGTTTGTTCCTTCGTTCGTTTGTCACTATTTTTAATTTTATGCTTGTTAGCACAATAACTCAAAAAATAATGAATGGATATTTATGAAATTTATAGGGTTTGTTAATAATGTTAAGAGACATAAATGATCAAATTTTGGTACAGATCAGTTTGTTCGTTTGTATGTTTGACTTATGTTTGTCATAACGTTTGTGAACAGTATAACTCAAAATGTTATGAACGGATCTTCAAGAAAATTGAACAAGCTATTATTAATATCAAAAGGCACAAATGATTAGATTTTGGAGTTTATACAAAGAAAATTATTGTTTCAGAACCAATTTGAATTTTTTTGCTACCGTTGCCTCACTTGGCGGAGGTATGCGCTGTCAGAGTGCTCTAGTTATCAATGATTTTCCTGTTGGCTTTTCTGCCGGTAGGTCTCAGATTCTAAGTGGTCGATGCGCTACTGACAAGGAAAAGGTGCAAGTTATGCATCTCCAACCCCGGGGCACGACTGAACGCTTTCGCTCAGCTACGCCGCACAGGGGAGGAAACGAAAAACAAGAATTTAAAAGTCTAGTGGAAATAGGGGACCCATGGGACTGTGAGGCCTAAATAGAACGGCACAAATAATTCCACAACTTGAGTACGGCCCATCTTTTATGTAACAGAGATATTGTCCTCACTCAAAATTGTCGGTCAAATCTATGAAAAAAAAATATCAAAACTAATTTCACAGACTCAATAGTTGAGTCCATCTTGTCCATATACTTGCACCAATTGTAAACTTTAGACAGCTATGGATTTTGCATAATGGAATCATTAAAAAGTTATACTTCTGGAGAGACAGCAGGACTGCAACTCTTTTCTGACTTAACGGGCGAATCACACAACAACTCAACCCATTACAGGGCACATCAACTCATCGAAATAATATTTCACTTGTGACCGAACGGTCCTTTTGGAAAGCAGTGGAATTATCATTATTATATACTGTTATTAGTGACCTCGGCAATCAAAAAAGGCCTGCACAGAATTTATGCCAACAATCCATCATTCACATTCTTGGCAATTTCGTGTTATGGTCAGAGCCAATATCACAGAAACTGTTAGAGAGACAGAGCAACAAATACCACAGTGGCTAAGGCGCAGCCAAGCTATGCTACGCTGTGACTGAAGCCCTAGCTAAATTTCTTTTGCATTTCAGCTTCGTAATTTCGACTTTTCAAGCCCATTTCTTGAAAGCTGAATTTCAATATGCTCTATCTTGGAGAGATTCAGCTTCATAGCCTTCGTACTCTTGGAGATATGGTTAGTCACAGACTACACGATACTTGACAGTTCACTGTCCAAAATGTGTTATAAAGCTGGTTGACATACACAGCGGCCTTAATCCAAAGAACTAGTGCCGTAGGAGGCCGCGATTACCATCATAAAATCGACACCGGCTACCACGTCCAGTATTCCTCAGAAGACGCGTTTCAAACAATAATATTCCTAAGAGCAATTATTGAAGATTTATTCTGGCGTCGTTTTTTTTTTTGTAAAGAAAATACTCACAGTTGACGGTGAGCTTGACGCCATCAGTAGCCACGAGGTGGGGCAGGGAGGGGGCCACCGCCTGACACTCCAGGTAGTGGCCGTGGTCGCCGGCGTTGGCCTTGAACGTGAGGGTCGACTCGCTACGGGACGCATTCTGCCGGTCCTGTGCGTGTAGGTCAAAAAAGTATACGATATGAACGTCTGACTGCACAAATAAAAATATCAAATATAGAGGGCTGATTGCGCAAAAATATAAGATATGGCGGGCTGATTGCACAAATATATAAGATATGGCGGGCTGATTGCACAACAATATAAGATATGTTGGGCTGATTGTACAAAAACAAAATATATGGAGTAGTGATAGCACAACACGATAAGTTATGGTGCGTTGATTCCACAAAATATAAGGTATCCAGAGCAAATTTTACAAGTGCTGGAACTTTCATAATATTCTGCTCAATTCAATCCTTGTAATTTACATGGTTGCGGTTCTTGGCATATTAGCACGCTATTCATGAACATAGATAACAAATCTGCCATGTGCTTACCGTGCCTGAGCACTAAAAAACTATCAAAAACTTTAGCACACACAAACGAATGCAGTGTAATACCGCCATGAGTATGCATGCATACATACTTGAGTGCGAAGTCACGTCGAAAGTATCGAATGTAGTCAGGCCAACTTCGTTAGAAATCACGTTAAAACTCAACCATTAAAAAAATCCAACAGCGAGACTCATATGAGGATTCAATGACGTTAAAAACAAGGATATAAGAAATCGATCTGTTGAAGAATGAGAGAGGAATCAAACGACCAAAAATAAGAAACTTATGCATTATCAATCCTTTAAATTTAAAACCGGAATGAACCAAAATAAACAGGAGTCATTGCTGTTGTACGCAATCTGCATCATATCATAATAAAAAAAATTGAGCCCCCGTCCCCCTCGCAAAAAAAAAAAAACAGCTAAAGATACAGCGAACGGAACGGTACCACAGGGCAGCTAATGCCGGGGCCACATATGCAGCCGCACGAGCAACTGGAAGATAAGGATGGGCAGTTGACTCTCCATCCTTAATTATATTTCAGCTCGGTAGCATAGATACGGTAGCGTGAGTGGCACGCGAGCTGCACATCACGTTATTCCTATGAAAGTTTAGTGTAGCCTCGGCATAAAAAGCTGTCGTTAATAAAGTGCCCACATTTGCTTTACTTCAACGGGCTGTCAGAAAATTGTACGAGGGATTTGCAATCCAAAACTGAAACAATAAGTCAGTAGATACGATATTAAAAAGACTGAAAACCGCCCTAACCATGATAGTGGTAGTGTTATGAAAACATGGATTCACAAAAAAAAAGAAAATACATACATAAATATAGATTTGTACGACTACATATAGCTACACATAAGAAAGTAATTAATGTCTTTAGAAAATAGGTTTATCAAGTAAGA
>LQNS02277097.1:32551045-32562881 GCA_001587735.2 Parhyale hawaiensis | reverse complement strand
ATTAGATAGGCGGCAGTAGACGAACCAATAGGCCCATTCCCAAAGAGACACCGGAACTTACGCCCCGGCCCTCTAAGAGCTATTGCCATTATGTTAGTAGGATATAGAGGACAGGAGAAACGCGAAAAAAGGGGGAAGAATCCCTGCCAAAGAGACGATCATGAATGCACGCAAGCACGATCAAAAGCCGCTGATATGCGGAACTTGGAGATGTCAAACTGTGTAGTGGGAGCGGGAGAAAAGAAGAAGACGGATTAAGGGGGCCTCGGAAGCTTTGGCCGTTAAGAGTTTGCTACTCCTGGAAGAGGAGTTCGTAGTTGTGGAGGATGTCTCTCCCAATGTATGTCAAGATGATTTTTAAATGCGTTAACTGACTCCGCACTAACAACATCGGAAGGGAGTCTATTCCAAATGCTGACTATGAAATACGGAAATAACTGCTGACTTAAGGTCGTTCTTCGAGCTTTATGCTGGAGTTTTAGACCGCTGTTTCGCAAGCGATCATTGAGGTCTTTTTCAAAGAGTCCCGTTGTACGTACGCCGTTGAAGCCACTGATATGAGGCAGCTGATCTTGGAAAGAAAACACTGTATATGAACCTATTGCTGCAATAGCAATTGAGTTCTACCTAGGAGATTTAGTAATTTTCTCACTAGCCGCTAACATGCCTCGTGTTTCGGTGGCCTGCACAGTGGCCAGCCGTGTTGAGTGCACCCAGAGACTCTCTGGCGCTGCAGAAGATGGAGCGGCCAACCATCGCTGCCGCACCTGTCAGGGCCTTTGATTGATAGCGACGTTCAATTAGGCAAAACTGAAGCGCTTCGTCGCCCGGGCCGTCCGCAGTCTATGGGCAAAAATGCCAATTTGCAAATGGGCAAAGCCAAGCAGGTGCGACCATGTTAACGCTGTGATGCGTTGGGCAGGTTAACCGGTGTAGGGCTGTAGCGATGGTTCCCAGGGCTATGATACTGTGGGCAATAGCGTCCATTTTTGCTCCTGCAGCTAATTAAGGCATCAGTGCCCACCGCTGTTGGGAAGAGCACGGGTAGACGCGTGAAGGGAATGTAACTAGCTGAGCCGTGATCATCGTAAACTGCATGGGTAGACGGTAGTAGAACGGATAAATGTCAGGTTCGTAGTAATAGAGAGGTAGCATGATAAGTGATACTAGGGAACGTACAGTTGCGAGCATAATTAAGGGACAAAAATGAAAAATTTCATATCTCAAAAACTATAAAAGGTTCAACGCTGAAATCTTAACACAAAAGAGGTATTGGGATAATTAATAATATGCTAAAAATTTATTACGATCTTAAGGATAAGAAAGAAGTTATGTATATTTAACTTATAATTATGAATTTGGTGTGAGCAGAATTAAGCGATACTTGACAAAAAACGCAACATAACAAAAAATTTAACAGAAACCCTCATCCATAATCAATATTTTGCGAACGATTCTTTATGTTTGATAACTTCAACACATCTTCGAGGGCAAGATTCAATTAAATTGCGGCATGTTTCAATATCAATCCTGCCTCATTCCTCTTGAAGCTTTGTCCACAAATCCTCAGTGTTGGTTGGATTTCGAGCCATGACTTGCTCACGCAAGACTTTCCACAGGTTCTCTATGGGGTTGAGGTCAGGACTTTGAGCAGGCCAGTCAAGAGTTTCCACTCCTTCCTCATTAAGAAACCTCAACACACTTTTGGCTTTGTGGCAGGGTGTGTTGTCCTGCATGAAAATGGGGCCGTCCGTGTCAGAATTGTTTAAGATTGGCAAAACATGATCTGCCAAGAGGTTCTTATACAGGGCAGCATTGACACGCGTATTCAGACGGACGAGAGGAGTAGTACCCTTTGCAGAAAACATTCCGAACACCATAACACTACCGCCTCCAAATTTAACAGTTTCCTTTGTGGATCTTGGATCGTATTTCTCACCTGTTTGACGTCTGACATAGTTATTTCCATCATTCCCGAACAAGTTGAACTTGCTTTCTTCACTAAAGAAAACTTTAGAACACCATTCTTGAGGACTCAACTGCACAAACAACCGCTTGAAGTTGGAACGTTGAAACAAGAAGAATGACTAATCGCGTTTCTTTTGAGGCCGACGTGCACGAAGACCAATCTCATTCAGTCGCCGTGATACAGTAAATCTGGAGTTGGTTTCGTCGTTAGTATCATTCATTGCCCAGAAACAGAAGAGGCAGTAGCAAAATGGTCCTTTAATGCTGTGCGTTGGATGATCCAATCCAGCCTAGCAGAAGTTTTTCTGGGCCTCCAAACTTTCCGAACACTCGAAACACGGCCAAGATCTTCATAATCTTCCACAATTCTTCCAACAATACTCTTTGAACGATTTACTTGTTCTGCGATTGCCCTGATGCTGAGATTTTGTTTGTGTAAATTAACAATTTTCATGCATAAAGAATTATCAACTTTTTCCCGGGTAGCCATGCTTGCAGTGCTTGCAATGTTTACATATGACATAGGCAGTCTTCTTCTTCTTCTTCTTCTTCTTCTTCGGAAATACAAGAAAATGGGGTTACTGAAGATTTAAATTACAATATATGAAAAGTGTCCCTTAATTCTGCTCACACTAAGTTCATAATTATAAGTTAAATATACATAACTTTTTTCTTATCCTTTGGATCGTAATAAATTCTTAGCAGACTATTAGGCATCCCAATACCTCTTTTGTGTTAAAATTTCAGCGTTGAACCTTTTACAGTTTTTGAGACATGGAATTTTTTATTTTTGTCCCTTAATTATGCTCACAACTGTATATAATTATTGACACTGGTCTAGCAAAGATACGATTAATCACGTCCAAAATAGAAGGGCAGGTAACATGCAGATCCAGTGGTAGCGAAAGGTAGCGGGATAGTGACATTAGGGCAGATAAATAACCGTGCCACTGGCACGGAGGAGTAACATAAAAGGGCGTAGGAAAAGTTATAGACTTCAGATGATGATCGTAAGCAATATCGTCGATATTACGGTAGATGCTTTATTGATTTACGTCAGTTGGAAGGCACGAGAATAGATAATGATAGAGAAGGTAATACCTGCTCCACTGCAATGAAGAAACAGTACCGTATAGATTACTCCATATGGTTGTCATAATGCTCGCAAGGTTCAGGATATATGGAAGGAAAGACCACAAAAACAGCATAATATTCTAATATTCTGAAAGGAATGGGATCCTAAAAAAATACGATGCACGATAAAGGGATCAGGGGTAATACGGATACAGATCGCAAAATTGAAATCTGGAAAAGAAACAAAACCTAAATTGATGAGGAAGGTAAGCAGCTGATTCCGCATGCAGTAATAGCGAAGGTAACAGATTTCATGGTAATTGAGAGGATTGCAGTGCTTTGGTAAGTAAGAAAAGTGACTGGTAAACGGGACGGTTGCGTGGTAAACGCTCTTAGGAAAACTTACAGACCTAACAGCAACACTTAAACTGAAAGTTGCACACTAGAACGTACTAGTTCCCCTATTTTAAACATTCAATGTATGGCTCAATCTTTACTTTTCCCGTAGGAATACCATTACCTGGCACGTGCCATAAATTGTACTCTGTGCACATGAAGGGCTGAAAATGGCGCACTATGCTTTTGAATGGCTTTAACGTTCTCGGAAGTAAAACGCTGCTTTCAGAAGTCGCGGCGTTGCACTCACTTAATTCAGGCAAGCAGGCAGGCAGCAAAGAGCGCCGGAAGGCGTACATCAGCCGCCGCTGCTCGCCTGCTTTACACAGCTTCCAACTTAACAAGAACTCCCTAACTTGTAGTCATCCATCAAACCTCAACATTGTGAGACTTGGCTTGTTCAGCGGAGCTCTTAAGTGGGCTCGGGATAGTGCTGAGTTTCACCATTGTATTTTTGTGCGAGAGTTTTTTTTTTTGCGTGTTTTTAGTTTAGCTTGTGTATTGTGTGAGTTTCATCTTTATGTTCTGTATTTTATTTTACTGTGGGGTTTTCACATGTTGCGGTTTCTTTGAAGTTTGTGTGTGGTGGTCTTGGCGTTCTTTCAGTATAAGTTCAAATTTAAGAAATCCCCATAACTTCCTCGTGGTTTGGACATTATATTTTGTATTTTCCTTTTTCATTTATGTGGCTTTGTTCGTTAGTATGTCAATTTATGCATTTTTTAATAAATGAGGTAGTAAGCATTCTCTTGTTCTCTATATTCCCTGAGTAAAAAAAATCTGAAAATGAAAACTTACGTAAATTTATAAACCTTTGGGGAGGAATACCCAACGGTACCATGAATGACTGCCTTATAGTAGTAGAAAAGTTTAATATTAACGACCGGTTTTTCTTTCACGTGGTACACAGAAATGTCAAACCAGAAACCCAAACAACCCAAGAATGCGTGTAAAGTAAATTCTGATTTGCGCGAAAAAAAATTACGTTATGTTCAAACCACCAACCTGAGAAGAAAGCATCTACAATACCAACGTCTATCATCTTTTTTGAATGTTTGCAGGTACCATGGATCGTTAATCACTTGTCTCCTAGTAGTCAGTTCAGAAAGTAGATATGGATGGTAGCCAGGATTATCAACAATTTTTAATTTACCGCTGGACAGAGCTAGAGGTCTTAAAACACTGGGTGTTTCACTGTGGTGGATATAAGATAATTTTGAAAATAACAACTATAAAAGATTTGTTTATTCTCAACTGGCCAGGTTAGGAGTAAAAATGGGAGGAAACGCACAGTCAATTGCAAGCTTTACGGCTAATATTTATGAAGTCTGTAGAAATTGTAAGGAAAACTCGTCATTTATGTGTGTGAACGAAACATTTCTCCCAACTTCATCATCAACTTCAAAATCTCTCAGTAATCTTAACAATTCTCGCATCTTTAAGTTATCAACGTTCACTGTCCATCATTGGGATTGCGAACAGCGTGTGTCTGTTGTGTCTGTCTTTCTGGCTCTCTGCATATGTGTATCCAGATGATGGTACATGCCCTAGAGCAGTGGTTCCCATTGGGTGCATATGAACCCACGAACCCCCTTGATGGTTTACGCACGATGCAAGTTAAACATATAATTTTAGAGTCATGAAAGGGAAGGGTATATTTTATTGCATTTTTACCTAATTTTTGCAATTACAAATTATTATTATTATTATACTCATAGTTTTAGCACCATATCCACTCGATGAGTGATCCGTACGGTGCAAACTTGGTCTTTCTACATAGCTCTGTAGGAATATATTATTTCAGCAGTCCTGCCGAAAAATCTCGGTCGGCTCAGTTCGCTAGTACTGGCGGGAAAAGGCGCAAAGAATAGAGAAAGACACTCGGTAGGATGGCCCCATTCGAGGCCTTCCACACGAACTAGGTCGGCTGTTTCGATCAACAGCCCACCTCGATAAACAGAAAGGGAAAAATAGAGAACCTGCCTAACTTTACAAACCTAACCTCGTCAGCAGGAACTGCGGCCAGATGTAACATCCCCTGCGGAGAAGGCACTCGGGGACCCTTGGGTGCGTGATGCCCAAACATATTGTGGCAATGAAAGAGACCGCCACAATATGCCCCTCAGGGCTTTGCAATTACAAATTTCAATTCAAAAAATAGTTACAGTCTTTGTCCCTTTTATCGTATAATGCGTTAGGCTTTTTGATAATGATGACTGTAGCCGAGATTACTACAGTTTGGAGCAAAAAAAAAAAAAAATTTCTTCACGGCAGGTAAAAAAATTGCTTAAATAGAGTGAAATGTGAAAATTCTTTGCATCAGATAACCAGTGATGTGACACTAGTAAGTGAATGTTTGCCCTATTGCGCTTTACTGCTGATTCAACTTTTTTACCTAAACTGCATAATGATTGAAGCTATAAACATCTACAGAAGTGTGCTGTTATCAATCGCTGCGTAATGCGTATATAATTAGTAAGCTGGGACCATTTCAATGACACGAGGTCTCCTCCTCGCCCCTCGGTGCCGGAGTGCTCCACGCAGAGTAAATCCGTAGCGTTGCGTCCGGAAATCGAACCGGGGCCTCCTTTAGTGTGATGTAGAGCCGCTGCCATTTACCAGAGAGGGTAGGGAGGATTCCGGTATTCCGAGTGCCAGTCATTTAGGAGCAATAAATGTTTACTTTGAACGTTCGTCTTTCAGCGCTCACAGTGTCCATTCGGTCACGTTTTACTCATAGTGTTACTATGAAACTTGACTCTTAATTAATAAGGGAACGTCTCTAACGCGGCGCACTTGGCAGCGAACTTCAAAAATGAAAGGTAGGCCAAAGGTAGTTCTTCTAATTATTTCGTGGCATAATGGGCAAAATTTGAGCTGCAAAAGTATGTAGCTAATCAGTTCCAGTTAACTTGCTTGGCTGGTGTCATGGTGTGGGTAAAATTTCGAATATTCTTAACCCTTTCGGTACTAACGGCATTTCTAGACACCAACAGCAGGTGCGTCCAAGTTTTGATTATTAAAATGAGCGTTTTTTCTCTCTTAAAATTAAACAGTATGCCTATTTAAGAGCCCTTGTAAAAGCATTGCTAGTATCTTATTTACGCTCTAAATTAAACTATAGGTAAGCTTGAGCGACTTCTCCGACCTGTTCTCCACGAGTTGATAAGTTCTCGAAAGAGCAAAGTTCTTGTATCTGAAGGGGTAACATTTGCAGTGAATTAGAATTCAAGGGGCGCAAACGTCTCATCTGCTGACACAGGCGCAGCAATACGCGCCTGAATGCAGTGAACCATGAACGTAGCACAAAAGACGAAACTTTTAACCAGCCTAACTTAAAATACAACAACGGCGAGGCTTTGTGTCAGTCATTCAATACCAAATTTACGGGATAATGAAGGACTGCTAATGATAATGCCCAGATTCGATAAGCGTACAACATAGCCGATGACTTCGTGATGGGTGTAATGCCGCAAGCTTTCAAGAGAAGTCGGTAGGTGGTTCTGGCTGGCGAAGAGTGACGGCCATATTTCAACAGCGTATCCAATTTACGAAGCGGTCCTATAATTGGCGAGATTAGTGAAGTTAGCGCTGTTTCCAACGATACGTCGATTGGACACTTACAAAGCAATTAACTAGTATATTTTCGATCTAACAAGAGATCGTAATTTACCATTGCCGGCAACTAACTACGGTCAATTCTGTCATACCGAACGCAGTTGCTTCAAGTCGGACTGCTTTAAAGTTAATCTTTTACCGCCACTGGCGGTATCTCTCAATGCCAGCGTAGTTTCTTGGATTCTGAGCACCAGCGTGTTGTCTTTTGCTTTCAGCCCTTGGCAGCGCGTTGAACAGCCGACACAGAGGTTCTGCCAGTCTTTTGCTTACTCTTTGAAGGTGAAGTATAAAAATGAGGTGTATGATGATCAACTAGTGTAACCGGCTGAAAAACGCGACAGTGAAGACTTCGCGTTAACTTTCACGATCGTGGCCAATTTCAGTTAATAACAGAACCAAATTTGGAGAAACGGTACAATGAAACTCTCAACACTAAATATTACTGTGGCCCAGAGGCGGCCAAAATACGCTGCCAGGTAAAACAATTTCGGGGTACCATGTTCGAAATTTTGACTCCAAACTCCAGCTCTTTTAAGCCAAGTTCCAAAGAGATTTAACTTAGATTTAAGTCCACGTCTTTTTGCTTGAGGGAGTGGAGGAAATGTCCATACTATTCTGATTCTAGTTTCGTCCATCCGTCCATCCACCCATACGTCCGTTTGTCGTTACACTTTCATTATTAAATCGAGAAATTTTTACCTTTCAAGCTGCTCGGATTTCGGCTATATTTTGCCATTGTTGTCAATGATTATATTCGGACTCGAAGAGAAAACCTCAAGTCTAGTTTATGCGTATCATACCTAGCGATTTATTTTCATTGTTTTTTTTCACACCATGTAATATTCACTTCGGTAGAGTTTATTGATATTCCTAATATATGACCAAATGTGTGGCCAGGATACAGAACGAAAAAAGCACAACGCGACCGGTTATGGACTGCTCCATTCCATATGAATAAAATGACGAAACAATGGAGTCATTAACTACCTATAAGAATGGCTGTATTGAATAAATACCAATGGGACCCGTGGAAATTCCAAGGATATCTGTTATGTCTCATTTCTAAGTGCAGTGGACCTAGGCAACGCTATTATACACTACCTTTGTTTAAACCACTCGCGCCTTATTTGAGTTACGATTCATGAGGAGCCTCATCCACCTTCAAGTCGGGTGACGACATACGACTTTTGACGGCTTTATCAGCATAGAACTTACTGAGCCCCGATTGATCCGGTTACCATACCGCAGCCACTTCTTTATCCTGCACGTAATTAAACTATCCCCTACCCCCAAAAGAAACTGTAGATAGTTTCAAATTACTATAAGTTTTACACTACCGTAACTGCCAGTTGTAAATTTTCGGCTATCTCTCCAAGTGCGTACTTACTTGGTTACGATGCAGCGCATCACCGTCATGGGCATCAGCGCCCCCTTCAAGTTCTGAGCCAGTTTGAATTCGCAGAGAATTGACATTACCGTGTTTTTCTGTCGTCAACGGTCACGGCAACGTTATCGAATTTGGTTAATAACGCTGAAAAATATCATACCTGGGCCTCGGGCTTTAGCACTTCAGCCGAAGAAAGTCATCTGCTGACATCCGCCGTACTGCACCTTATCTACTGTACGACACTCCTTTCGACACTCGTCTACTTTGACGCACTTTACTTACCTTAACACACCTTGCTTACCAAAACGCACGCACCTCTTCTATGATACACCTTCCTACACCCTATTTCGCATCGTCTACAGTAACGCATCCTGTCTACTCCGACAAACTCTGTCTACTCCAACACACATTGTCTATCATAACACACGCACTTCTTCATCTAAACTTACTTCATTTAGTACTATAGGACACTTCATGTAACCTGAAGTGCACTGTCTTACCTAATGCTCTTCATTTTACCTATCGCATTTCGTCTTACCCGAAGCAAGCACTATATGAACTTCCTTGGGATTATGATCTGATCATTAGACATTATCGTCTTACCTACCTCACCTCATCTTACTTAAAACACCCGTTGTAGATCAACACGTACACCTTATTTAACCTATTGAACTTTATCTAACCTACCGCACTTCTTATCTTCTACGCCTCATCTAACTTAACACTCAGTTCAGATTGCAATGGTAAGTAGTGATAATGTTGTGCGCGTTTAGTGGATTTGCGCGATCGATCGATCGCGCTGCGCCAAACCACCTAGCAAGTTTAAAAATTTACCTTTTGTTTTTTTGGTCAGGAACGGAGGGGATTGGATGGGCTGTAATTTGGCGAATGTAGTCCAACTTACCCGAAATTACGGCCTAATACCTACGACATCCACCAAACGCTCAGCGCGATCGATCGATCGCGCAAATCCACCAAACGCGCGCAACAATAATACTATTTCGATGCATAGAAATTATTTTGAAACTAATTTATTGAAATCGTCAACATTGTACTCAAGATACAGAAAAGATGAGAGTTCCCTCAAAATAATCTTGCTTATTAGATTTTTTTATCAATCTGGATGCAGTGCGTATGATTTCAATCAAGCAATATGTAAAATGGTATCATCTAAATTTTTCCTGGTGACCATTCATATATGAATCGAAAGCTCAAACAACGTAATGGTCACCGTAAAAAAAACTCGATGAAATAACATTTTTTAGTAACATGGATTCAGTGCTTCTCTACCTGGGTGTGCTGTATCATCGGAAAATTTTGCAGTACGACTATGAAGCCATCCTGCAGGAGAATTCATAGAGCCATGCTTTCTAAATACGGCTTAGCATAGCAGCCTTGTGGTCTCCACATGTATACATACAATTCAGTGTCTGAATGTGTTGCACCGTCCTTCTAAACAAAACTGTTACGTGTTAAAATTCTAACTGTCAAGCCTGTTGGCCTAGCAAGTGTCTAAGTAAAATTGCGCACGTCTCTTCAAATTCTAGATGCAACAGAACTCCGCAAGCTGCGGGGTTCTCCGCAGACACTGCACAGAATTGGGACGCTAGGTATTACCATGGCTGAACTACGTTAGCAGGTTGACTCATCGCTTGACCAATTTGCGACGGTTCTGCGCATCTACTCGTGTGACATCAGGTGGAGCGAAGATTGTCGGTGTTGCACAAGTATCAATAGTGTGCCTTATTCATTTATAACAACATTTCCGCTACCATGGGCTGATAATTGATGTTCGGCTATTTTGAACACGGAAAAATAACTTGGTGAACCTTCTTCTTTTTCGTGAAGGTCCGGAGTAGCGAAGAAAGTGGGCTTTGGCAGCAAATGAGTATACTAAGTTTTCACTCTCACCGGTGACATCTACTCTGCTTCAAACATTTTTTTGCCCCAATAAAATGATAAACTATAACGTAGTACTTAGCAGTAAGTCAGTTTTCCCTCCAGATTTTTCCATGTAAAATTAGAAAACGCCAATTTCTCTTAAAGAAGTCATTGAACTTGAAACAAAATCTTTCATGTTAAACTTTGAACGCATATCTAGCTAAATTACCCTAATAATTACGATTTTCTCAGAAAAGTCGAGAGAAAATGCTGTGTCTACTGGGAAACTGTTTAATTACATGAAATACCGCCTTCAAACGACTAATATATGACGCTTGAACTAGTAAAAAAATACTTCTCCGTTTGACCATTTGCAATACTTTGACGAAAAAAGCTCTTTAAAATACAAATTTCACAAGTAAAGTTTATAAATTTGGAATTAAATTACTTCTAGAGCGATTAATATTGCCCTGATAATACGTATGCAAGTGTAGTTTTTTCCCTATAAGCCATGTTCTTCCGCGGTAATTTTACATGGCGAAGTGTACTAGTATGTAAAATGATATATGATGATTACAAAATAAGCCGTATCAGTATTTAGAAAGCCGTCGCTATGCTGTTGTAATTGATTTTTTCACCTGTCCACCTATTCGATTGACAATTTATTGCCTTATTTCAAGCAAACGGATTTTTGCGTCACCCAGTTAACAGCTGTGATAGTGTAAAAATGATTACCCTTCTTTTTTGTTCATGGGTACCCAGGCTCACCGTATTTATTAAGCAAGTAACAAGTATGAACTATATTAACACTGTTTGCCATCTATCTCTCCACCTGACGTCACAGGAGTGGGCGGGGCTTAACACGTACCTGCGCGTGAGTTAACCTGTTTGTTGTTCAGCCATGGGTATTACCTACGGAAGTTAAAAGCCTGTCGTACACACCGGCAAGTAGTGTTATTTTCAAGAGTACAAATGACAGAGAATATATTTACTACAGCGCATTGCCTTTTTCGCGAAGTTAATAGGCGACTTGCCGGAAACTCCAAACTCTTGCCTCGTTCCTCGACCTCCAATAATGGCATAATTATTGATGGCATCAAAATGCATTTAAACTTTCAACGCTTCTTACTCAAGCGAGGAATAAAATCGAGCGAAGTTAGCCTGCGTTTCCTCGATCACTTCCTCTATTCTGTGAGGTACATTTTACTCCCTTAACTTTGTTACTTTAGTTCTTCAAGGATGGCCCGAATTTCATCAGTCTGTCGCAACATACGCGATCTTATCTGCCGATAATCATTTTGGGAGCCATTTTTCAGGGTTCGTTAGTGGCTTACGTAATCGTGGCTTAGTGAGGACATTTTCGTAAAATGTACATAATACTAGTAGCCTTCACCATCTATAATATTAATAGCGTTGTTCCTTCGTTCCTTCCTTCGTGTGTTACGCTCTTCAATAAAGGATAAGGGAAAATTCAACGTGTAAGAAGCTCTGATTTTCACTACAAGGAAGTTC
>LQNS02277097.1:32515635-32525958 GCA_001587735.2 Parhyale hawaiensis | reverse complement strand
TCTTCAGCACTGTACACTGATGTAAATCACTTATATGCTTTCCTAGCTTTAATTCACTTTATAAGGCACTACTGTACACTGACAGTTTTAAGACAACCTCTCAGCACAGAAGTAGCCGGCGAACTCTACGTTCAGGCTTTTGCTATGCCCTGATGTCTAACCGCCACAAGGTCAGACTATCAGACTCAAATTCCTGCCCCGAATGCCACAATGGCCCTCACACTGTGAACCACCTATTCGAATGTCCTGTCCATCCCACTTCTCTATGGGACAATTTTTTATCTGTACTTGCTCGACCCCCTCCCGTGCCTCTCCATGAGTAACTACAACAACAACGTATGTTGTGATTTTGTCAGCGAATGGACGGCAATATAACGTAATGAGTTTAAGTTCCCCTGGCCATTGCAAAGATGTTCGAATGCAAGGATGGGATGTTCTGCACAGTACAGCATATCGAAGAATGTGTATGGAACCAATGCACGAGCGCGTTTCTACACATGCTCAATGTGACAGGAATAACAAGTTATGAATGAAGAAGAAGGACGGAAGTAGCATAATAAGGTAAGTGAAAATTGAAGGAAGGAAGATGTCCCGAAGACCTAAGTACGGTATGTAAAGGCTAAGGTAATAAACTATGGAGTCTCTCTGGAAAACGACTTCCCATAACATAGGATGAGGAGAATTAACTAACCTAACCCTATGGTATTAGGAACAGCGCGGAATCTCATTGTGTGTCTGTGTCTCCGCGTCTATCTTTTCATAGTTGCAACGTACAGCGACGTGGGGAGGCAGTGAGAGTTCTGTCCGTGTCATGGTGTGTGCACGAGGGGGCTGCCTGAGTCCGAGCGGACACAGGGTTGCATTCTTGTAACCATATACACTATCACTTCGTTTTGTTGGCTACCTAAACGTACCAATATAATACTGCGTTGGCAAGAAATTAACTCGATGTCAATAGAAGAACGAATCATTAAAAAATCCAATTGAGCACGCTGCAATTATTCTTTTCCATTCTCGCATTGACATGTCAAGTCTCTAAAGCTTATGCATGAAAACCGGAGTAACTGAACTTGGCAATCACTTGCACTTGCAGTTTGATATCAACCAGTACCGATACGAATGTAGCACACCTATAAGGCTTCACTGCAGCTGGCTGTAGATACTAGACGCGGTGCTTACCCCTAACATGACAAACCCAGATTAGATTATTCGTACGAATAGCATTGTTCGGTTCGTTAAAAGAACTTATAGCTCGGCGATATAGAGTCAGGTGATCAATCAGTTCAAAATATCATAGAAAACTGGTTAGAAAGACTTTAGTCATAATATAATTTTAGAGTGCACTCTGACTAGACGTGAACAACGAGACAAAAACTCCAGCAAGAACACAAAAACGAGGGCAACACTTGAAGCAAAATACCCGTACCGATAACAGACAACAGTCGACACGTGGCTGTTATCCGTCCCAGAACTGACGCGAATGGAGCAGGAGATATTCGGCGCAATTGTTTACATCTAACGAAGGCCGCCTAATGAGGATCTGCCGGCTCGATACGAATGTTCGTGGAAATATGAACCTGCAGAAATTCTTGACTTATTATTATTATTATCATCGTCCACAATCCGATGCCAAAACAAACGATCGCATACTTTCGAGCACCAGTTATACTGATATAAAAAATATGGGAAACTTGTGCTTAATATATAAAGACTAAACAAGAAATAAAAAAAAATGTACAGAGACGAAAAACCTGACGTGAAGCGGCCGGCATTAGATCGCTGCAATTACTTGCGAAAATAAGACACGGAAGAAATCATTAGCTCGTCATTACTATTATCATCATCATTATCAGCATTATTATTATCACTTCAAACTGAAACAATACGGCCAGCAACTCGCTACACCAAGCGTGGTGGCGTACAGGAAAATATTAAAAAAGGTAGCTGTTGTGAGCAGAAAAGTGGTCGCCGAGTAAAACTTATCCGCGTTATCAACATACGCTGTCGTTGTCTCCGTGTTTCTTTGTTCGTCAACCAACAGCGGAAATAGCAGATCTACAGACAAATAAAGAGTTCTCATATCAGCCGCACACTGTTAACAGCAATATAAACATTCCCATGAATAGCGTTAACTATGATATAGAAAAGGAATCACCCCCACGCATAACGCCACATATAGGAATAGGAACATCACTAAGAATGGGAACAGCTCTAGGAATAGAAAAACCTTAAGAATAGCGGTAATTATGACGTAACTGGAATGTCTCTTTGTGCGGTGAAGGTTAAAAATCTAGAGTATCAGGGAACACTTGGTAACCCTACGGATGCAGGAGTTTTTAATAATTTTAACTCTTCCGTAGGAAACCCCACTCACACAAGACCACAGTTTTGCACGCTCAGATGAAACACGAGTCATTGATCATAGAAGCTCATCTCTAACCGCATTTCGTAAAAGTCAAGAGAAACCGACAAAGCTTTTAAGCTGGCAGTGCAAAAATTCGGGTAAAATCTGTGGAGGTAGAAACAAAGCAGTGGCATTGAAAACATAAAATAAATAGATCTCGTTAATACAGGAAGAGTAAACCACTTAACGCTCTCTGCAGACATCTCGTGCAATGTTAAAAAAATAATTCTGTAGACTTTCTAAGAGATGTCTTGCTTAAACGAACGTACATCGAGAGGAGAAGATTGTTGAAAATTTTCATTTCTTAAAATGTACAAAGTTGAGTGTTGCTTAATATTACTGTATTGTTGATCAATTACAGTACAAGTCAGGCTTAAATTTAGGTAGATACAATTCTGCAAATATTTATATATATAATACAAATATATACCTATATTATATTCTGTCGATAGGCGAACACTTCCGTGGCAAGCGACATTTTATTCGTTACGTGCTGTTCGCACTGACGCAGGCGACAGCCACTACTGCGTCCAAACCACTGCGTATTCTACAGCACAGGCAATCATTAGCTTAATTTAGTGCGTGCTCTATCGAGCCTAAGACTAGCTGTTCTGCACGCTCGTGCAGCTGATGGACTGGTCAGTTTCACTATACGATTTAAAGCTAGCGTGAAGCAACTTATTGCATACTTTCAAGAACGAATATGCTTCGCAATGCAAGACAGAATGATAGACGTGTACTGGTTTCAAACAATTGGTAGGTATGCGATTGCTAACGTGCAGTAACATTGATTTATTATAGTTATCAACGATTATGCAATCGAAGGTTTGGAAGAAGGCACTAATATTATTCACAGGTCATATGATTGACGTTTTCGGCAGTTTTTTTATACGCATACAATTTCTATTGCCTAATTCAAAATTAAGATACATTTGGTATACATTGACATAAATAAGGTCAATTTAACAAAAATGAATTGGTAAGAAAACAGGAAAATTATTTAATTTTAATCGTGAAAAAATAGGTTTTACAGTGTGATGGCATTTGAATAACACACTATAAATTATGAATGTGACCGTGGGACGCAAAGCTAAACAAGTCCATATTTTGAAAAACTGACAAATTTAAAGTGCGTGTAGCTTAACACCTAAAGTGAAACTTAACATCCTAGCTGTCGTCTGGGCGAACAGCAGCAGTGGTAACGAAGATTCTTTGATTTAGTATGCAGGCAAACCTCTATCTGCATTTAGTCTGTATAATAATTTTTAAAAAAATGTTAGTAATGCGATCAATGACTTAAAGCACGGTGTCCACGTAAGAACTTCCCCTGCTGCTAGCAGCCTAGAAGCAACTCAACTCATCCACGTTCACTTAGCCGTGGCACGGCCTTACGGCTTAAGCTTGCGCAAAATTTAACTGCACTAAAATTGTCGAATATCTTGGTTGCTATTGCAATTTTTCACTACATACCGGGCTTTGCAAAAGTCCTGACCTGTTTTGTATTTTCAAAGCGTGAAACTCATTTGAAAGACTTGATGAAATTTATTGACAACGACTCATTCCTAAACTTTTTCAGATAATATAATAACTGGTAACAGTGCTCATTTTTATACATTGTTGGTAATGGAAATAAAAAGGTTAAAGATAGCAGCTCTCCTTCGCGCGGTTCACCAGAAGGCGGACATTGTTGGGTTGCAAAATGTCAGTTTATCAACGGTGAAACGGGTCGAATACCGCCTTAAGAATAATGAAAGCCTGAAAGATCGATCACGTTCCGGTAGACCACAAGTTATTCAACGGAAGAATGCTCCAAGAGCCTTTTAAAATGATCCGAAACTCAAAATGACTGAATTTGCAAAAAAGAAGATTTCTGTGTCAACCATGTCAAGAGCTGTATAGAGTGAAGGTGGAAAGAGCTTAAAGCGTCAGAAAAGACCGCTGCTAACTGCTGACATGGGTAAAAAGCGCCAAGAGCGATGTTCCTGCCTTCTTAACGACTTGAAAAGTCATGGAAATCGAATCATCATTTTCTCAGAGGAGAAGACCTTCACCGTGGATCCTGTTTTCAACAAACAGAACGATGAAGTTGTGAGCTTTGGCCAAGACATCTCTGATGTTCGTTATGTCTCCACAACAAAACATCTGGTCTCTGTGACGATGCTTGGCGTTGTGGCCTCCAATGGAGAGATGATGCCTCCAGTGTGGTTCAAGGGCGGTTACAGGCTGACAGGGGCTGAATACAGGGATATCATGGCCACAAAAGTTCTTCCTTGGATCAGAAAAATCGTAAAAATAGAGATTTAGTCTACATGGTACTGTATATAACGGTACGGCTGTTTGATCTACGTTTAGAGATGGGCGAGTTCTAGCTATTTAGAGAGATTCTAAAACCCTAACATCGCAGTCGGAAGTAGAAGTTAAAATTTCAAAGTTTTCAAGAGAGAACGGTTGACTGGTGTTTTCACAGCGAAGTCTAGGAGAAGAGTGAGGTAAGACTGTAAGAGGGAGGTCAGTTCTGAAGGACCGCCCCCAATGCTGGTAAAACCTAATTTTAGACTGCTTCTGAGTACTGCCGATGTAAGAACTATGGCAAGTTCCACAACTGTATTTANTCTCCTGCTCTTCACACTACTGGATCTTCAAAATTCTAGAATTAAGGCAAAAAGAAAACCTCGATAGGTGTATCCATTGTACCCTGTATACGAGATAATAAATGATATTTGTCATTTCTGAGCGCAAATATAAAATCGATTTGTGGGTAAAACTTAGCTAACATTGTCTTAAAGTATTTTGTCATTTCAGTTGATGCTGGTCCGATGTATGGCAGGGGAACATAAACCTTGCATTTTTCCACAGTACATACAGGCAACTTTTTATCTGCGTATATATCATTAAGAAAACGGCCAAGAAACTTGTCAAACAAAAAAAAAAAAAAACAGGATATCCGTTATTACTAAAAAATGATCGCAGAAAGTCCACTTCTGAATTAAAAGCTAAATACGTTGCTGACAGTTTATATGCTCTATGCAGTAAAGTACGAGCGGATATAAGTTTGTGTACTAGGGGACGGAAACTAAAGAAACTACAGCCTAGCCCAGTGAACGTGGGCTTCCGATACACAGATGAAATAACTTGGTCATTTGTTCTTCCAATGCGTAAGTCTAGAAATGGTATTTTCTTATCTACTTCACATTCCATGGTAAAATTTATGCTGCTATGGTAACTATTGACGCGATCTAAAAATAATTGGGCATGAGAAGGATCATTAAAAATTACAAATGTATCGTCCAGGTATCGTCTATAAAAAACGGGTTCAAATCTATTCGGACATTCCGCCAGGTACTTTTGTTCCATATTGCACAAGAAGATATTAGCTAAGGTAGGGGCCAGTGGATTGCCCGTGGATAATCCGTCAATTTGCTTGCAAAGTTGCTTGTTAAAGTAAAAATAGGTATCAGTGACAGAGATTACGTGTTTCAGCAAAATGGTTCACCACCGCACACATCGAAAACCATCCAGAACTGGATGAGCTAAAACATGACTTTCTGGCTCAAAGACTCCTGGCCCCCACAGCCGCCTGATCTCAATCCTCTGGACAACAGCGTGTGGTCGCATATTGAGAGTAAACCATGCAAACATCGCCACAACAACATTGAGCAGCTGAAAGGCTCTGTGAACAGCACTTGGGCCCAGATGAGGAAGGAATACGTCCGTAATGTGCGTAAGGACTTCCGACCACGATTAGGGCGTGTCATTGCTGCCAATGGAGGTCCTATTGAATAGCAATGTTGTTCAGATCATAATAAACTAATACAATACAAATCCTGTTTATTCATTATAAACAAAGATTTTATGAATTTCGGATGGCAAATTATTAAAACAGAAAGCCGGAAACCAATAGTGCATAAAAATCAATAGTGTCAATGGTATGTACCTGTAGAGGTCGGAGAGAGAGAGAGAGCTATATGTCTGGACTATACGCTACAAAATTCTGGACTATATGCTGCATTATGGACTTCATGCTACTCTGCCATACGGACTATACGCTACTTTCTATGTGGATTCTATGCTACTGCGGATTACGTGCTGCCTGAAAAAGTCCACCGATATAAAAACCACTTTTCTCGATTGTAAAACTGTTTTTAGTTCGTCACGACCTCACTACTACAGATCCCCTTCAAATGGGCTCCCGCTCATAAGGTTAGGTGAGGCGTAAGACTGGTTCTGCTAACGATCTAATGACGTAGGCTAGGTGAGGCCAAGCAAAGATTGACGCTAAGTAAGGCCAAACAAAAAATGACGCTAAATAATATACGTTTACTACCTAGCGTCAATCTTTGATTGCCCTTACTTAGCGTCAATCTTTGATTTTCCTTACTTAACGTCAATCTTTGATTGACCTTACTTTGCGTCGTCATAAAATCGTGATTGGCCATACTTAGCGTCGTCATTAGATCGTTAGTAGAACCAGTCCTACGTCTTACCTAACCTTATGAAGGCCAGTGGTTGTCGGTCTAACCTTGAAAGCTCATTGTTCCGTAGGAATAGTATTGGGTAGCATGTAATCCATACGCTATATGCCAAAGCATCGAGCCTGAGAGGGAAGAGTGGGCGTGGAAGTAATGTCACGAAGATCCAACTCTAACCTATGGATTCCCTGATCTCCCCCAAGACATGACATGGGTACCCTGTAGTAATGTAAAAGCTCCTGATGGGGAAGTTCGTAGGGTAGATCTGCTATATTCATAGACTTGAAGAAATTGTAGACGGGGTAAATAAATTCCCAACAAACAGTTAGGGTCGCCGCAGAAGCTGCAACGGCAATTTAGGTTCTGGACGGCCCCGCGGTTGTCCCAAATGTTATCACGAACATCACTACGTCAAGAGTTGGAGTGAGAGATACTTCATGCGAGTCGTCCAACGACGTGAATGTTTACACATTCCATACAATTTTTGTAGGTTAAACACTTTTGGTTCACAGCATCTGTGACGCACTATGTATCGAAAATGGTAATGGTATCAATATACGCTAAGTTATAATAACTCTTTGGGCTATTTTTACATACGAGTCCTGGAACACAAAAAACGTTAAAACCCATTATCGTGCCGGAATCAAACACCACTTTTCGTAAGAACAAAACTATTTATAATGTACGCAAATATGTTTAGTAGGCATAACAAGGTTACATGTTCACAAACGGCAGCAAATATACGGTACACATTGACGCAAGTCCAGCGCCGCAAATTGGGTGCCGGGCTAAAGCAACAAATGTTTAGTTATAGCACTTCAGTACTCCACTTCAAGCTTAACTTCATTAGTCTCTTCAAGGATAGAATTAAAATTCTACAACATCATCATACACAATACACAGTTTGTAACTGGATTGTTTGGTTTATCCCTTCCCACGTGAAGAATTAGATAGGAGAAAATTCACCTGCTCAACAGCAAGGGTATCATTGCCTGGCTAAGTTTTTGAAATCTCATAATTGTTGAGACGCCTGAGGTAACTCTCTGCAGAAAGCACAGTGCTAATCAACAAGAGAGAACTCAAGATTTTAGCAGGTAAATGCATATACATATATTCTGAAGCATTGGCATTGAATTATTTAACTATTCTCTAACAAAGAGATAACGTGTCACATCACGTTTCGCTCACTAAATAATAACAAAAAAATCGTAAAGTTGAACGTTGAATACACTGAGAATTCTGAAAAAGATAACGCGTGATATCATGCAATATATTCTTTTCAACTAAAAAAAAAGACCTTCTCAGGCTTCAACATGGCATGAGAAGGGAGTTACGAAGGAGATAAAAGCTTATCCTGCGTTATCAGCGGACTGGAACTGATGACGGTGGGCATAAGCCTAACCGCAGGGCATTTTCTCTTTTAGCAGAAGCAGGAAGGCTAAATTATGCAGGCTGTTGTGAAGTACGAGAGGCAGAACCATAGCGAAAATAGCACACCGTCGAGCAAAAATAGTAGGCGTGCTGGAGCTGCAAGGTAACATTATAAGTGTGGTAAACAGGTGCGCAGGAGAAAAAATTATGCGAGTTCTTGCATAGGAATTTGTAGCCTCAACTGGGCTCGAGTTGTGGAACTGGGAACTCGAGACATTCAGGTCCAGGGCTTGTTCACGTTTTCCGTGTGGTAAAAGGGTGCGAAGAGGAAATAATTGGGTTTTTGTATTGAAGTTCGAAGCGCTGTGTGAGCAGAGTTCGGCAATCATCAGTCACAAGCAGTGAAGTTCATATTATACCCCATGATAGCGTTGTATTTGAGGTAAAGAAGCGTGCACAAGGAAAATTTATGCTGCCGAGACATGCGATGTGAAATTTGACCCACGCAATATGGTTTACGTAAATGTCAATCTAAAGCAGAGAGGAAGGTACGGATTGTTTTAACTAGATATTTTGCTCAGGTTGTACCGTTTCTGGTGCAAGGGTTCTTTTTTCTATTGTACCTAATAGAATGTACTGTTTAGGATTATGATTTCACAACTATGGCTCTAACTTGTACTGAGGAAGGCGTACAAACAGTATCTAGATAACGTAGAGTCATCCCTTAAATATGCATGCAATAAAAATGATTCCACAAAAGTCAGCGCTCGTATGTGTCAGTGAAGCGATGCGCCGCTCTGTTCAATCGAGGTCAGTTTGTAACGAATTGCGAGGTACCGATTCTGTCGCTCTCCTGCCGGCTCAGAGACTAGCTTTGGATGCGGCATGCCATTTCTTTATATTGATATTTTCCTAAAAGGCACAGTATATCTTTGCTTTTTATCTGAATTATAAGGTGAATAGTGAGCGCCGTGTCTTGTCTAGTAGTTGCTCAACCTACATAGTTGAGCAAAAGGCAGCCGGCATTATGGGAAAGGAGTCACCGAGAAACACCAACACTTCTTTTTTGCAATCTCTTCATTATTATTATTCATCTAAAGAGATCCACAAAACACAATAAACTAAGTGTTCACAAAGCATTTATTATGTTGGAGAGCTTAGGACTCCTTTCTTCATTGCAACGGCAATGAAATAGAGGAAAAAACAAGGGAAACAAGGGATGCCAAGAGACACGTGGAGCCTATTGCCGAGGGTGTGCCTGCAGAGGATCTGAGCGCGTATTTGCAGCAAGTCGAGAAAGAAGTGGAAGAACAGAGTAAGCGCGTCAGTAGAAGCTGCGAAACTTAGGAAGCAAAGGGGGCACAAAAGAAAGATATCACGAAGGCGTGGGTAACTTGCGGTATCTTTATAGGGGTGTCACTTCCAGTAACGAAGTGCAGGAATAACCGTAGTGTGAAGGCAGGTTCACACGTTCGAGTTTTGCCCCTAAGTTAGTACTTCACTGTGACGAAATGCGCTGCTGTGTCGGTTCTAACGATAGGAAACCGTTTACTTAAGTTTGGTAATGAATAGGTTAGCTAAGCTTAACCCTAACTTACTCGGGCTGTGTTCCCTCTCTACATTTTTTAAGTAAGAGTACAAAAGAACCCATGACGCAAAAATAACGGTTAAAACAAAGCGATAGGTTCATTTAGGCAGATTTCGTTAAGTTTAGTTGGGTTAGCAGCAAACACTGCTAACCCAAATTAAAAACATATATTTTAAGGCTTTTCCTCTCAGGAATGCAAGACGCCGGGGACCTGCGACAAAGTGGATTTCTCGAGATATTAAAATACTAATCAAGAAGAAACATAAACTTTACCAGTTATATCGTCGAAACATTCAGCGACGTGCGTATACTACCTATCGAAATGTGCTTAACGCGTTGATTAGGTGTAGGAAACGCGTATTCTATCTTTCTGAAATACGGACGTGCATCCATACACGCATAACAAATTTTTTTGAGCAGCATAAAGTTTTCAGTGATGAACAGTTTGGCTTCCGGAAAAATAAAAGTACAATTTATGCTATATTTAATCT
>LQNS02277097.1:32482117-32514013 GCA_001587735.2 Parhyale hawaiensis | reverse complement strand
CGTCAAAATTTTTAATCAGCTGCCAGATGATCTTATACAGCCAATGAATCACCAGATGTTTAAAAGAGAATTTAGGGACTATTGTGTACGCAATTATAATGACATTTGAATGCTCTGTGCCCAATAAGTGCTCAGCACTTTTTATGGGTTTGTTTTCAGTTTTGGTTTTAATTTTGTAAATGTTCTTAACTTGTATAATTTTGAATTGGAAACAATAAAGGTGTAAAGGTGTAAAAATCACGCAGATCATTCGCCATACAGTATACGAAAGGCCAGCCATGAACGGTTACGTGCACTGTGCAGACTCTCGGTGCAGACTCTCTTGCTCTTCTGGGTGGGTAGCAATCGCACTTCCGTTCACACGTCGGGAGGCGCGCATATCGCGACCTGGTGCTCATGCAAATGTTACGCAAAAACCCTAAAGGTAATATCAAGTGCTCTAGTCTTCTTTAAAAATAGACGCTTGCAAGTGTAGCACTGATAAACAACCAACGGACGTCCATATACTCCATTAGTAGCGGCCTTACAGAGAAGTAAGTTCTTGTGATACCCGAGAGACTCCGTTTCTGAGTCACTTGATGCCTCCGTCAACGCAATTCTTTTTGCTCGGCACTCTGGCAAGGTTCATCCATTATTCTGACGTGTCGCTAAGGATACACATGTCATCCACGTATCGAATGGCCTTACGCAAATGGTGGCAGTCATAGCAGAAAAATGTGCCATCCGCGACGCTGCCGCAAGGAGATCCAGATGAGCAATGTAGCGACAAAGATGCTGCTTCTTCGAACGGGGCAAGCACAAGAAGCACTTTTCTGCTTTGTGGAACACGTGAGTCGCAGATCCTAAGTTTCTCATACAAATAATAATAACTGGAGAGACGGAGGAATACCAATTGGTGTCGACTACTAGCAGGCAGACTTCAACATGCAGAGCAGTAATCTTAGTAAACATTGCATTAATTTCTAACTAATTAACGTCTAATGCCCATTTGTCTGGACGTTAATACCAATGCCTTTCTGTTCAGAAATAAGTTTTTATTGCATCCGTCAATGGGTTACTGAAGTATTTAGAATCACCTCCCCAGTCAAATCAAAGCTCTAACTAAAATAAACTGGCGTATAAACAAAAAAACAAACGAGCTAGTGTTTCGTAATAGTTTGGGAGTTAGCGATTGTTATATTGTACCCACGTCATTTTTATATTTGGTTTAGCCAAGCTGTAATTTTGGACCAAGTTTTCTATACTGGACCCAAATAAAGTTTCTTTCAAAATTCGGGTGAACAAAAAAAAAAAAAAAATACAGGCCATATTTGAAATTCGCGCCGTACAAACGTTGTGCCTTCGAATCTGAGACGTAGATAGTAACATGACCTCTATATGCAATCAGCGAATATTCATAACAGACATAAGGTCTACGAAATACGTCGCGATCTGATTAAATTTTGGTAGTCAAACGGACAAGATTCGAGTTTCAATCGTAACATTTTCACCAACAAGAGTCATACACTAGGTAGGTACACATAAACTTTCTGTTAAGACACGTCGGCCTATACAGAAAATGCTGGTCATAAGTCATTCTCGTACGTTTTGCGTATTTTTTTATTTAGTTTCAACATAGATAATTCCAGGTGTTCGTTACACGTACTAGGTAATGAATCAAGAGTTCATGTATCGGATGCTTGGAACTGAACATTTTGAGTCTGTATAAAAACTCCATAAATCGGGGCGAGTTTCTCAATCCGCTGCAGACGATAGTCTCTTCTCCTGTGTTTACTCTCCACAGCGTTCGTTAATTAAACTAACTGCTGAGTTTAATTCACCCACAACTATTGCAATTTTACTCGTAATGCTTGCTATACCAACTGATATGACGAGTACCGTTTTAATAAATATTATGGTCGACACACAGTCGTGTCTCCATGAGCCCAACAAAACATAAGAAAACTCTGAAAGCGAAAACAAATGATAAAAGACTATAGTGTGCAGAGGACTCAATGAAGATTTCCCATAGATAAGAATAAGTCCGCTCAGTGAGATCCACCAGTTTCTGTAATAGTGCATGGACGAGGCCAGGTGACGTCAATAGATCGTCGTGGGTCTGAGGGCCATGATGAGAGGTTCACACCTATGACGGCTAGTACTGTACGACACTCTAAACTACTGTGAAATGATGTTCGGTAATGGATCAGCATAGTTTGATAAAGTCAACAACCTAATAACCTGCATTCAGTACGTTACGTGGTTGTTACGTGAAGTAGCAGCTAGGGCATTAGTTTATTTTCATCATTTGGCGATAGGTATTCGGGATCCCCTAATTATAATGACTGATAACTTCACTAGCAGATGATGAAGTGATTGTCACTTTAGTGCACGTATTGAAAAAAATAGACTATTCAATTAACGTTAAGAGAAACCATGTGATGACTAATGACAGAACAACGCATTTTCCTCAATTCCCACAACAGGACACCATCACTTCTCTGTAATTGAAACTCCATAGAAATAGAAACTCCATAGAAATTTTATTTGTCAGAAAAACGAGCACAGTAAAATCAATGGTCAAATAAAAAGATCGTAGATCGTAGAGGGTGACATAGGGTCGCCTAAGCTCTATCTGCTATAGGACCTAAAATATATCAACTTTCTGCCTAGGATTGGCTACCCAGAAATGTCACGTCACAATGAAAATAACTCGTGAATCAACTTCTCTTAGTTTAACTCATTCTGCGTCTATCTTTTCCCAGTCGGCATGGGCGCATTATTGATTAACATGGTAAAATATAAGGTTTCATTTCAGTAGCATTTATGTATGTTTTGACTTGGAGAAAGAAATGCTAATAAACTTATAATAACAGAAAATTCAACAGGACACTAGAATCTCAGCAGATATGACGGCCCTAGAACAATAAGGGCCTAAGCGACAGGTTATTAAAAAAGTAGTTTTTTGGACCATCGGATAATACAGACTTTACGCCTTTCTGATTTCACAGAACAACAGTTCTCAAAGTGTACGATCCGATGGCGCAAAAAAACTACTTTTGAAAAACTTGTTGGTTACGCCTCTAATATTCTAGGACCCTCTCATTGTAATACAGTTTTACTGGGATACTCTCGTCCCCGCAGTAGCAGCAAACTAGAGCGTCTGAATTTGATTCTCAAGGCAGCAGGCTCAAACCTTGCCCCCAGCTAGGCAAGATCTTTGCGCGCTTGATGTGATCGGTCAGTATTCGGTTTGCATACTGCAGTGGGTTTACTGACCTCCCCCAGGATTGAGCAGGGTTTGGGGCGCAGATATTGTTGTATGGAGTCTTCCATCACTGGCGCCATAGCTCAAGAAATCTGTGGTTGACTGCAGCCGTATACTCCTCTGGGGCTTTTTGATCTATGTCTGTAGCACAAACCAGTGCACGCGGGGATACGGCGAAGTTGACTTTACCTTTACCCGTGGACCGAAATAAACAAGGTCTTTCAGAAACTTTAAGAAACGTTGCTCCTTACTTACTGAAGAAATCTTTGGCAAGTCTGCAAAATCTCAGTAGCGTTTATATACATATATATGCCTAATAAGATATGATGTGCACGCAATGATGAATCTACTCCAATGAATATTAATACTTTGTGCATATAAACGTTGAGATGAATCGAACTGTAGGTAATTACATCAGCGAGTCTTGGGATCAATGCATCACGCTGGAATTGATGAATTACTTATGGGACAAATATCTCTATCTGGGTAGGAGTTGAACGTGTTAGGGAGTGTTCTACTGGGACGTGAAAGTCGATCTTAGCCAAGCCCACTTGACTTGTTCGAAGCTGTGGACAGGAACTTTAGTTTCATCAATTTGAATCGTGTTGCAGGTGTTTGAAGCTCCCTATTTCTGTTGAACAGACTGAAATCTCTATTGTACGAAGTAATATTGAGTTTTTAGAACCCTCACAGGCGATCAAATTTGACTCAACGAATGAAACATGAATAAACGGGATGAAGTCGGGATTCCTGTCTACAATTTCGGACAAGTTAAGCCAAGTAGGTTTGACTTAGATCGACTTTCACGTCCCAATCGAATACACTTTAAGCCTCTCTAGAGACAACATAGGCGAACCATGCGGCGCACGCACTGTTGCAGGATATACGTCGCATTACAAATCCTCACGCGACGACAGTATGACAGGCACTGATCCCGAAAAGACCTGAGTGAGACCACACAGGTACAGACTGACATTGTCACCTATACATCCACGCTTTCAATTTGCTATAGTTGGTTGTAGAGAAGAGACATGTAGTATGTTCAAGAACGAGGAAAAATCTACGTATGGGTAGCCGACAAGTACGGGAACAACAAGCCAGAAAAGAAGAGGACAAACAGGAAAACGGTTGTCAGTATAAAACTTCTTCCCCATAATAAAGGTACCAATTAAGGCAGTTTAATCAAACTAAACTAAGCTCACTAACCTTAACTTGTGATAAACCTAAGACAGGAGCGTTGAGTTTGCCTTTTAGGGCCGCGTTACCGTGTTAGTCGCCAGCTTGCATACGTTTGAATCTGCCCAATACTTTACTTTGTGGGGAAGAACAAGTAAGTTCTCGGAGGTAACAAAGCCATCGATTAGGGTTTATTGTCTAAACTCGCTCGTCCAGAGGGACGAAAGCAACGCATACGACTGAAGCCCCGGACAACTTAAGTTAATGAGTTCAGTTTAACAATAAAAGTACTTACTATAACGTCCTGCTGTCGCAATAACAGCATTGCCTTGAGCGTCGTTAGGAGTAGTACGCCGGTCCTTAGAGAGTCAACTCGCTCACGCCGTGACAGTTGATGACAACTAAATCATATTATATTCAGTAATATGCACGACCTCGCAAAAAGGAATCTATTCCTATGAACATACAATATGAAAAAGAACACATGTAGCGAAGAAGCACGGCCGGAATACAATAAGGCGCAACTCTATCGTGCGTAAGACCAATTCGGGTCGTTATAGCAGTGGTGTTCGTCCGGAAATATATTTAGCTGCCCGATGAAACGTTAAGCGCCGTAAATCTCCGCCTAACCTCGCCACACTCTAACACCCCGGTCACACCATAGCAAATAAGGTCAAAGAAGTTATCTGTCGCCTGACCTTATCCTGGCAGTAAATTTGAGCCGTTCAATTAGGTACTGGAAAATTTCCACGCAGTAAAGACGTCGAGTTTTTCCAGCAAATATGTTTCGTTTTTTGTTCCAATGCCAGCAATTCCGCGAGGGAACGTTGGCGAAGGAAATTTTATGTGTTGTCTTTTTATGTCAGCAAAGCGAATTCAGGCGAGCTAGGCCTCCGTTCGGAGCAGCTCCTATTTGGCAGAATTAATAGAGAAGGGAGTTTAGCCCCCCCCCCCTTTGGTCCGTAAAGTGGGTGGTTCTGACCCCCCGGGACGAATGCAAAGAGAGGTACGGAGGTACAAACGAGGGAAATTTATTATTCGAGAAATAGTGCTGAAGGTCGACGTGCGTGCGCTGGTGCGAGCTAGGGCATAACAGGCAGCAGGACTCACCAGGATGCCAATAATGCGCCAGTCTAAATATTTGAGAGTGGGAATTAAAATTTTTACCGATGCCAAAAGATGCCGAGTCCTCGTGGAAACCCACAGTGTGGCACATTGTCAAGCGACAACAGTCTGATGTCTACATAGGACTTAATTAGCCCAGCAAAGACATCGCGCTCCTCCCTCGGAATGCATGGGAGGCCAAAGCCAAACTGTCGCCTAGCCAGCACCGCTGTCGCTGTGCTACAGCGTACAGTAGCAAAGTCAGTTCAAGAGACGTCCTACACACATGCGTTGCCACGGGCCTACTCTTGGTGACGTCACTACAACAGTGAACACACCAAGTCAGGAAGGCAGGAGAATATTATGGGTGAGTTCGATTGGGCACCGAAATTGAGCCTTCGAGGCTTGACGTGTTCTCAACTTCAGACAGAGGCATTGAATTTGTCACTCCGAAGCACTGCGATGACGCTGAGTTTGCTCAAAATTCCCCTTTATGAAGCAAGATAGAATTTTTGGAAGCTTCAAACGGAACAGATTGAGGGTCAGTGCCTGAAATTCAATTGAGAGGGAGGAAGCTAGCGTACCTACCTGAAGTTTTGAACCAGTCAAAGTCTTTTTTTTTTTTCATATTGACACCCAATTAAACAGGCCCTAAGTCACCAACAAATTCCAACAGCAATGCTTCATCGTATCTCCCGTCCTACAAGTAAGCCCAACATTGGTCAGGTGAACAAGACCTCACCAAGTGTAGCCCATAGTGACTCTAATCATACGTTTCATTCTGCAATCACACCGAACATTGGCCGGTAAGACAGGGTGCAAGCAAATATGTCAAGAGAGGCTCTTAATAACCTTTTTTCACACCTTCCCCCAACAAACATACCTATTACCCAACATTGGCCATGAAAACAAGGCCACGGGCATATACCTCTAGGTTACGTTCCGCCCGGCAAGGTCGCCCGACATTATGCAGCAAGACAATAGTACCAAAAGAAGCCAATAGTGACTTTCACCATATGCTCCGTCCATACGCAGCCAAACGCTGCATTGGTCAGCGAGACATTGGCACGAACATATACGTCACCAAGGAAGGCCAGATGAGGAGATTCACCAGAAAATAAGTCCGTGAACATATCTATACTGGCAAGCAAAGCAGCCAGTTACGGAAGATGCGATGCCATATCAGTCGGCCATGAAATTACCAGAGAAATCTCTGATCAACAGGCCATGGCTGTAGAGCTTTCAGTACACGTAATATCTGCTGCTAATCCAAAAATTCGACCTCTTGCTTATTCAGTGTCGTAAAAATAAAGCTGCGTAGGCTCCAGCTGAAGAAAATTCTTGGAAATTATGAAGATTTGTTCTAAAATTAGCGACTCTTTCGGTCAGTCAAGGGGAGCCGGACGGGAGCAAAAACTGGTTGGATCGATGGTATCATTGACTGGGCAAATCTAACGGTATTGTGCAGTTCTGGATTGTAATTCACTAGTAAGCAAATATGTGAATCTTTCGTAGCCCAAACTGGTATTATCAGTGCATTTCTTAAATACAAGAAACTTCAAATGTCTAAATGAATGTTCCCGGCGTGTTGATGTTGGTCTGAAACGCAAGTCATATAGGAATATCCTCTTCAACAGAGTGCTCATAGCATGTTCAGTTTGGTTCGATACGTAGGTCATATACGAGCATCCTCATTTGAAACAGTGTTCTTAGCGTGTTCAGTTTCGTCTGACACGTAAGTAATATAAGAGTATCCTCATCAACGAAGTGTTCATGGCGTGTTCAATTTGGTCCGACATGCAAGTCATAAAGGAGAACCCTCATATGATATAGTGTTCTTAGCATGTTCAATTTGGTCCGATACGTAAGTCAAAGTAGTATATATGTATATATTCTCATAAACAGAGTACCGTATACGACCCTATTAGTTGCTATCTCGTTAAGCTCGAGCTATATGTGTATGGCACTAGCGATGTAAACGTAGATAGATAGAGTTCTGTAGGCCAGCGATCCCATAGCAATGTATTATGTTGATTCTGTGTCACGTTTGGGAAGTATATCTACGTTGAGCAAAACTTTTTTAAATATGTTAGTAATTCTTCTTTTCCAAATTATATACTTTTATTCATTGAAAAACGCGGTTAAGTTGCATGTCTGCAACAAACTATTGAAATAAGAACAAAAATATACGCTATTTAAGTTGATTTTGTTATTTCTATACCCTGTCACGACTGAGAGCCGGAGCAGAAACTAAAACGGCCATTCAGTTCCTGCGCAGTGCCTCATGCAGTGGACCAAAAGTTTGATGGGGTAAATTATTGAAGCATGATTTATAGCCAGTTTTAAAAATAAACACTGCTGAGGAAGGTAATAACAAGTATACTGAGATACCGAATTTTACCTTCAACCCATACGAAATCGCGGACTTTTCCTTAAACAAGGAGCACTTGGTCGTGTCAATAGTTAAATATAGTCGCTGTCCTTTAACTACTACATAAATGCCTGCTTTTACTCTGCAACATCACGTTGTTGTAACCACTAACGTATTGGGCATCGACTACTTTTCGGTGCTAACGATATAGCAATAATAAGATATGAAAAACAAGAAATTATCAAAATCAATTCAAAACCCTGCTTTGAGCAACCTTTATATCCATAGCTACGGTCCAAAATGAGCCTACATAACAGAATATCGGTGTGAGTGCTGGCATACAGAGCTCCCATGACTTCTTGGCTCTCAAGAATTTCAGCTACACCGGTATTATTAAAGTGAATAATTTAAGCCACGGCCCCCACTTCATAGGCGAGTACACAGAAGAAAGGACATACACATTGTATCGATAAAAATGTGGAACACGTGCTCGAGGGTGTTTCCACCAGGAACAACGTGCATGGGAACACTAAGTCAGGAAAAAAGAGGAAGAACAGGATAAAAAATAACTGGTATGACTATGAATGCGGAAGGAAGCATATTGGACACAAAAGATAGGCTCGGTTAAGGCTTAGCTAAGTCTAGAGCAAGCTACGGCTTCCCCTTGTGGGCGCAGCTCCCCAAAACAGCTACACGAGGCTGCCATTGCAGTGACGCCTCTGTACGCGTCGGGTGGCTTTCAAAACACCACCTGAACCTCGTCCAGAGTCCTCAAAGCCATCCATTATAATTATTATTATTATTTCGCATACTGAAAAATATTTCAACATTTAATTCTCGTTTTTTGTTGTGTTTTCGACATCCACTAAACAGATGTGCCACCTATGAAGCTCTTATGCAGGAGGTTCCTGCCGCCCCGGTGCACCTATGTGTTGTAGTTGGAGTCGACGCAGCGAGCAATGTTTCAAAATTGAAAAAAACGCTTGTTTGTTTGAAATTTGTTTTTATATCTTTCGGATATTAGGTATCACAGCTACATCTTACGGTGATAACCTGCAAAAATTTACGCAAAATCTCAACTTTCAAATTCAACCATCTTCAACCCTCCCACCTCATAAGCCGTACGGCGAAACGAGCGTCGTGGATAACCAAATTTCTATATTATGCTTCTCATCTTATTCTTTAGTATTTGAAATAATATCTTATGAAAATATTATTATTATATTCCCAGTTTAACCACGGCACTCATGTTATATGCCCGCATGAATGAATTTCACAGATGGAAATAATAGTGGCGCCTCATTGTAATGTTGAGTGCTGCACAGCTCCATACCAGGATCATTATTGTGTTTCTCTCTTCTAACCAATGGCAATAATACTGAAATTACTATGCTGCACAGTCAGTAGTCAACTTCTAGTTTACGGAAGTGTGCTAATAACTTGGTATAGAACAGTGCACTGCCCCACTCTGGAAGCATGTGTAACAAAGGGTCACCAAAAGTCGAATAAGTGAAAACAGTTACAACAAACAAATGATAAATTTGTTCGATGAAATTAAAAATTTGAAATGCGAGACTCCTAAATCACGAGTTGTAACTAATACCACCATGCGAAATTGGTTTCAATAACAACAAACATTCCTTATTATAAGATCGTACGTGTAAATCTCAAAAGATAATGGTAGAGTAGCAAGATCCAAGTCACTGAAAATTTGAAATAGTGGCGGCAAGCACATCTTCCTAGAAATAAAAAGAATATTCTCAAAAGATAATGGTACAGTAGCAAGATCCAAGTCACTGAAAATTTGAATTAGTGGCGGCAAGCACATCTTCCTAGAAATAAAAAGAATATTCTCAAAAAGTAACGGTACTGCAGCAAAATCCAAGTCACTTTGAAAATTTAAAATAGCGACGAAAAGCAGATTTTCTAAGGTGAAAGTTAAAAAAGTAAAAATCTCAAAACGTGAAGGTCGCAGGTTAGACAGTGAGGCCCGTAACAGTCATAGGAGCAGACAGGCTGCAGAAGGTGCCTGTGTTTTACGATAGGGGGACGCTGGCTGTGGCAGGCGTGCGTAAATTTGGGTCTGCGCGGAACATTTCTTCGGGGCATCCGGCGCCGAGGGGAGGACTGAGTTGCCATTGCTTAAATAAATGGGCCGAAGTGGGGGAGGGGGCAGCGGGTGCGGTGCAGATGCTGCAACTCTTGCTACGAGCTAAAGAATTTATTTCCAAGTACTACCGTGTCATAATGCGGCGCTTGTGAGTTGGTGTTGTAAGCAGGCTTGTTGAGTCGGAGTAGAACATACTTGGGTGTCGGTAGTTGGAGTCAGAAAATGGCCCGAACTGATGAAACTCGGAGTATTTTATTGGCCCATTAACTGCGAATGACGGGAATATCCGTTCCCGAAACGGTATAAAACATACGCATGCGGCAGTTAATGTGTTAAGGAATTTGAGCGCATACGTCCTCATCCTGCAACAGATCGTATGCAACACAACTGCCTCGGGTAGTGCAACGATGTCCAGACTGAGCATTGGTAATGATGAAATTCTTATACTGCAAAGTATAGCTTTATCATATAGATATCTTACAATGCAAATATGTTATACGAAATAAGGAATGTACTGTACGAATAGGACCAATTTGGAACTGCAGTGTTATTAATTTGGTTTTTATCACATTGCTTGTGTAAGCCTCCCTGCCCAAAGCTTTCGTAGCCTGCCAGAGGAGAAGACAGAAAAAAAGCAAGAAGCAAGCAAAAGAAAAAACACTCAGTGCTTATGAATAGAAATTAAGAAACAATAAGAAATAACAACAAAAAGGGCATGGAGTATGTGTATGAGTATACTTTTACCTTTGATGCCTTTGATGATACTTCGGACGAGGTCCAGGTGACGTTATGCACGCCACCCATCTAGCATATAGAAAAAAATAAAACAGCTGGATCACAGGGAATGACTAATTGTGGATAAAGCAAGGCCTCCTAAAGTACAGGCCTGGGTCTGTACGTCACGAACATGGTCCGAACAGCACAATGGCTGGAATGCATAAAAATAGAATATTCTATCTTCTTCCAAAAATAGGAAAAAGCCAATCCTTACTAGAAAACAGAATATTCATTGTGTGGGGTATGCATAACAATTTGCTATTTGCTTCGTGATAAAAGAGAGCAAAGTAGAATATTCTTCGGGAAAAAGAGAGCGTCATAAGCAATTGCTTGTATCTATAGGAACATAAATATCTACCACTGAACACACCATTCTTTTTATCAAAGTACTCTGTTTCAGGTGTCTAAATGCAAATTACTTCTAGGTAGAGACTCGGTCTAATTTTATATCCTGTGGATTTGGTTTAGGGATGATTTAATTTGGGATTACTCGACAGTTGGCAACCCTGTTCTTCATGTGCAGTTGGTAGCCTGACTGCCTCATCCAGTGTTCTCAAAGTTGTGTGCATTCCTTTGATGTTCGCATACCGGTGGTGGTGCAGGGAAGTTCATGAATATGGGAGAAAAGAAAGAAGACGACATGCTGCAGTTTATTACGATAATAAAAGAACTTGGAATGCTGCTGCTCTCAAAGTCCAAAAAGCCACAGGATAAAATTGCTAAAAAAATGCTGCTCTAGCTGTTATAAATACGTACGGGTATAAAGGAGTTCTGATAACACAGGGACAAATTCGCAAGAAGATCTCTAACATCGAGCAGAAAGTAAAGCAGCAGCTAGACATGAAAAAAAAAAAAAAAAACTGGGGTGGTCCCCCACCTGATCTCAAACAGTTTCAGCAAACGTGGCTAGAAATGTTTAATGAAACTAGTGATGTACCAAATCCCAAGATGCACCAATAACCGATGGAGTTTCGGTTGGCACATCAGATACATCACATCCTAGTGACTCAAAAGCACCTCCCAGGGAAGAAGTAAACATCAACATGAAGCAATTAACATATGGGAATTTTAGTTAGCACATCAGCGACATCACATCATGCTGAGTCAAGAGCATCATCCCCGGCAATCTCAGATGACCCTGTTCCATCTACATCTTCAGGGAATCATCCTCTGTCGAGGAACACAACGAAGAGAAACCGTGATGCTTTAAACAGGTCTGTTACTGTCGAAACGGAAGTTTTGTCCGCTTCAAAGTTGCAGAGACTTGTCCTTCTTGAACAACTTCACTACTTGAGAGAAAAACTGTCAAAGATCAGTTTTGCACCTGCGTCAAACAAACAGAATCCGTGAGCGGGTTGGGTGACAGGAGTGCAGTAGCAACTACTGATGAGTCCCGGTTTGTCATGGGTCCTATGACAGGCAAAGAATATGTAGAATTGTAGATTGCGTTCATGCTTATTGCCACGCATATATTTTCTTTGTTTCTGTTGTTAAAGGAGATACCAAAATAAATTGGTAGAAAACAATAAAAATTATGTACCTAAATATATTTATTTTCAGCTCATTATAATTTGATGCCAGCGCTTGCATCTTAATAATATTACATAGCAACTTCTCGAAGACAACTGATGGCCTGCCTATCAAATGTGCAGCATATTCTTCAGTTTTTAAGCACATTCTATTTTTATGAATACGTACGCTAAATTTGCTCAGATTCTGGATAATTTTCTTCGTAGAATATTCTTCGGACGAATTGTCTACTTTTATGCATACTAATTGAGAATTTTCTTATTAAAAGAGTAGACAATAGAATATTCTATCTTTATACATTCCAGCCAATGACACGGACAAATTATAAGATGCAGCAGATAGTTTTGGAACCTACTCAGCATAATTCAAGCTTATTTGGATAGAAAACACCGACTATCGTAATTTTGTTAGCTTGAAGTCGTTGAAATAATTTTTTTTTATTCAGATATGTCCGAAGTATGCAGAGCAGATACTAAAATTATTGAGGTGCGCCTAGCAATTCTTCAAGGACTGATAGGAGGCCTTGACTAAGGTAACCTCTAAGATCCCCTGGGACGCTACTCCCCATAATATGCGAGGGTAAGCTTATCTATTCTCAAATGTTACTACATCACAGTACGAACAGGCAAATACTATTATTACGAAAAGGGGCTAGAGCTCAAAAACACAAGGTCCCCATGCTACCCAGCACTCAAAAAAGAAATGTAAGCAGAAAAAAAATTATACTGGACAGGAAGGGACGTACGAGACGCAATCGCGGTATAGGAAACTATTCATACTAGATTTAAAAATGTCAACATTCCTCTCTATAAAAATAAAGCCATCCAACCCTTTCTACATCTGACCACAGCGATACATAGACAACCGCTGGTACTGGGAAGTGCGTGCCCGATACAAGTAGCTGAACAGCGAACTTGTGGAGCGCAAGAACTCTTTCAGTGCGCCGCAACGGAACATGGGGGACTGGCACCAAGAGCCCAAGAAGGTGCCCATCGTAGTAAAGGATTTTGTAAAACATGCATAAGGAGGCAATATTCAAGAAGAAATATGAGTCATGCAATGCAACTGAGCAAGCACATCAATTTAATTACGGAGTTGATGAGAAGAGGAAGACATCAAGGATGCATAGTCACGGCACACATTACACTCTGGCAGCAGATGCTACAGACCTACGTTGGACCTGAATAACTTTTTCGAAAGTATTACTGCGTTGCCATACGAATAGCATGTTCAAAGCCATTTCTTGCAAATTTTCAATCGTTGAAAACGGAGAATATAATTCCACGTCCATACACCAACCAGAGGATTTCATTAACTCATGCTAAATCGTCGTCCAAAAAAAAAGAATACACAAAAGCTTTCTGTACTTGAACAGAGGCGAATTTCTCAAGCCTGAGCTAATGCCTACCGGGAAATATAAATGGATTTTTCGTTGAATTTCAGGCAATAATAATAAAAACGTTGTAAGGAGTGAAACGAGCGAATTTAACAGGCATTAAGTAAACAAGCTGCTGTTCACAAAGACAAGTTCATCAATATGAACGCTGTTTAAAATTAACTTTATAAATAATTCTCTACAGCACAGGCACTTCTATTCAAAATGTGATTGGATGGTCCTGTTGGGCTCGAAGCCCTAACATTTACGAATTAACTTATAGCGCCCAAAAAGACCGTTTAACCGTTTAATCAAGTTTTGATTGGTCGGCCACTATCTCTGCAAAACTGACGTTCAAATCGGACGGTATAGAGTTGTTTTGTGGACACTGTTCATTAGAGTTTGCTACAACAACTCCAAGTTTTTTCATACGTGGTGCACGGTTTGTCAAAACCTATTTGTTCAACAAAGGCAGTAAGAAATGGGTTAATGTGGATGAAAAAGGTTGAGTGAAGTGACCGGTTTCAGAAAATGATTTTGCTCGATCCTACCTAGACAGTAGTTCGTGCGCCATCGTTATATACTCGTGGGTGGAGTCGGTCCGTTGTTCCTGGTTCGCCATCGAAAGTTAGGTCTTCGACGTTCACGGAGTATTCAGTTTGGCCAAAATTTGCGATTCTCCATTGGTAATGACTAGTGAAGTTTTTCTTCGAAGAAAGAGAAGATTGGGCAATTAGACTCGATTAAAGAACTCGAGCCCTCTGAGAGCGCATATGTATAACTGCACAAAGCAAAAAAAAAAAAAAATGGTAACAAAAAATTTAAATTAGTTCTGAAGCTAGGATTTTTTTTATCATCACCAAAATTTGGTCTTCTGTGCCTCTGGATGGACGTTTCTATAATGTTCTTGAAGATCAAACTTGACTTTTTTCAGCTATGTTCTTCGAAACACCAAAACAAACCCTAGTCAGCCACACAAACGGGTTTACCGATCAACACCAGAATTTGGTCATTTGTACTGTTGAACATTTCTAACAATTACGACAAATTTCATGCACATCCGTTCATACGTGTTGAAGTTATGTTGCTGGTGAATGTAAAATCAAAGAGAAACAACAAACAAATGGACAAATAAAACATAGAACTTGATCATATGCTGCAAGCAATATTCTAAAAATTTCCGCCCATTACTTTTTCAGTTATACTACCAAGAAATAAGCGGTAGACGAGGAAACAGACATGCGGTTGAACGGATCTTTACCATAGCTAATCATCTGTCCCTCCTAACAGGGTTGGCAAAAACAATGTTTTTTTTTTTTTTTTTGTTTAAACCAAAAACCATATTTTTAAGTAAAGACAAAAAGAGATTTTTTTGTTTATTTTGTTTTTAAGGATATTTTGTAGTTTTTTTTTTAGTGCTAGGAATTTTATCCAACATTTAAAGGATTTTCTGTTTTGAAAACATATAGCTAGCTAATCAACAACAATCTTAGTCATTTCATTTCAACTTCCTATTGTAGAATGGGCGCTAATACCTTCGAGGGTGATGCGCCGCATAGTAACAAAGCCCTATTGTAGATGAATGATTTTAAGAAAAAGGGGTTAAGCAAAGGTAGTTAGCGTACAGTGCCTGTATTCGCTATGGCTTCATGTAATATTCAATCTGCGGAGATGCTGCAATTCATAACTGCAATATAAGATCCTTTGAGGATCTTAGACACACTTCAAAATATGTAATGCTAAATATGAGTCGACGAAATTAAAATTTACCGTTTCGGGACAGATAATCCCATCACCAGAATGAACTATAAACCTATAACGTATGAGAACCAAAAAAAAAATCTTTTATTTCAAAATCAGTGGGGGAGCATGGATGTTAACGGGAGGACATTTTAGCATTAGACTTTTTGCCTTAGTATAGTTTTCACTTCAAAATATATAGACATCTCTATAGAAATAGCTAGCTAGTAGCAAATTAAAAGCAGAGTTTTGAATTGAAGAAAGTGAAATCGCTATATGCCTACATCCTTCTCAGGAGCTCACTAGCTATCTAATAGTACCTATAACTACTACTATTAATTTCCAGTAGCTGTTAGCGCACCAGAATATAATTAGATATGAATCTCAGAAATGAAATAACATAAAATTCTATAATATATAGGTTTATAATAAACAGAAGCAATACTTGATTAATTGTGCTAACAGCCAAGCGGATTCTTAAACAGAAACACATTAACTCATCCTTTCAGCTGGGTAAACAAAATTTAGTAATTTATAGAAGTAAAACTGTTCATTTTGAGATATTTAGATAAATTTTTACTTCAGTGAGGTATCATTTTTATGCCTTTTTTCTTTTAATCGACTCATTTTTTTTTTTTTGACGCAGATTTCAAAAATGAAGTCTTTTTTTTGTCGGTCGGCTCTACTTTTTGAGATATATGACTTTGACGTTCCCATTGTTTTCCTATGGTAGAAAATACCCGATGATGGCACAGGGTAATGAAGGCTTTTTAAATATGTTTTCTAACCCAACCTAGGTTAGTTTAGATTTCGTTAGATTAGATTAGGTTGGATCAGATTAGGTTGGATTAGATTAGATTACGTTGGATTAGGTTAGAAAACCTATTTAATAGGTTTTCTATTACCCGGTGTCATCGCCAGGTATATTCTTTCATAGGAAAACAATGGGAACTTCCAAGTCATAGATCTCAAAAGCAGAGCCGACCGGCAAAAAAGGACTTCATTTTTGGAATCTGCATCAAAAATGAGTCGAGTAAAAGAAAAAAGCAATAAAAAATGATACTTCGCTAAAGTAAAAATTTACCGAATTAACTACGTAGCAAGGACAAAGTATTGACAGGACAGGTGAATGAAGAGTTGATTGATAAAGTACGTATTTCATTGCAAATGTACAAAGCAAATACTAATCACACTTTCAATCGTCTCTCTAATAATTATGTAGTATTCAATAGTCATTACGCAAATCAGCTCAGATGACTGCCATTTCCCTAGAAAACATCTCGTACTACTCGTTTGGGCACACTGTATTTTACTTCCATAGAGTCATCCGTGGTCCATACTTCTGGGCCGCGGCCGATACAGCAAACGACAGTAAGCTGCTGGCTGAAGTGATCGAGTACGTCAGGCTTACTGATACCGAAATGTGACCAACCGGACAGTCAGCCAACATGTTAGGGGGCGACTGCCACTTGGCCTACTGCAACCGAATATATGGGGCTATTTCTTTGTTTAACTACTAGTGGTTATGAGTTAAGTTAGGCTGTTAGCACTACTTTCCTTACGGAACTTAATTTCTCGTGGGGAAGGTGGCATAAGCGGCGTTAGCTCGGAGCGCGAGATTTTTTTACTCTGAAGAATCTCAGACTTGTTGTTTGCATCCTAATCTTCTGCTCAAACCGAAAATGTACGTGCGAAGGTGCGTTTAAGTTGCAAAATTCGAGGAATAATTTTTTTTTTATTTTGCTATATAAGCCAAGTTGGGTGAGCTTCGCACTTTTTACAAGTATGAACTTGGCATACAGCGTTTGCTAAGAGCTGGGAAGTCACTGACTTGAGTGTGGAACACTTCAGGATGAGTGATCAACTTACCAGTGGCAAGCATCAGCGTCAGGAACAAGACAGCTGGCTGGGCAGACAAACACCGTATCCGGGAATTTTTTTATGCATAAAAAGTTAGGACTGCGCATTTAAAAGCAAATACTTTATGATCGCGAAATTGATTCAAATTAATAAAAATTTCACGATGGCGGAATTGATTCAAATTAATAACAAACTTCCGCGATCTCGGAACTAATTCAAACTAACAAAATTTGCAATCGACTTTTGGTAGCCCGTGATTGTAGAACTGCGGACTATCATTCCGTAACGCCCATCACTGCATCTAGGAATTCATGCATGAATGATGACCGAAAATGCCTTTTATTCTAAGAAATGAAAATGAAATTTTCCCTTAGATTCGAACATCCGCAGTTTTCATTAACTTTTTACGTCTCCATCGCATACAGTACTCTTACATAACTGTTTCATACTACATGGAGTTTCATAAATTATTTTTATTCCTTTCGGCCTCAATGAGAGTAAAAACCTTATGGTAGTAAAATCTTTGGTTTGCTACACACAAAAGGAAAACATAACATTAGCACAAGATTGCTTCATTCTGTATGCCGAATAATTTGTTAGGTTTACAGTTGAAGTAGTAGTTAGAGAAATTATTTCTTTTTGTTCTCTCTACAAGACAGCAGACATAGGCAAAACCTCACTAGAAAACACATGATTGTTTATTAAAATTTATTCCTGTAATCTAAAAAAAAATCTTCTAGACTTTCGAGTCCAAGGAAATTTCTATGATTTTTTCCTCTTAACACAATCGTGAATAAACGCACAACCTTGCCAGCGATACCATAATTGTTTGGCTGTGTATTTTAAAATATCTTCAATACTTATTAGCCTTAAAACTGATAAAACATTTTGCTCCTCGTACACAAAAATAGGAAAACTAGAATTTTTGATCCAGTATTTTGAATAATTTTGCAGACTCATTTGTCTAACTAAAGATGGATAACATTATCTTATCCCTCGTACACAAAAGCGAAGAAAGGCGAAAACTCGCCTGTAAAATATGACAACGTCAGAAGTTAGGCGCCCTAAGCCCTAAACACGCTCGCCACAGCCCTAATAAGGCTCTTGACCTTTGTAAGCACACAGAGTAAGATGTCTCTTGCTGCTTGTTAAGTCGTGGAAACAAAACTTCAGTGATAATATAGAAAACCTTGAACCTTTAGTTATATAACTTTTGAATTTTTTCTCTTTGATGTTTCGGTGTTTAGAAGAGGTTTCCGTTCCCTGAAAGTTGAACATTGTGCTAAGTTTTTGCTTTTGATGTCCATCGTACTTTATCTTTTGTATTTATCGCCATCATGAGTCATCCTTTGCTTCTTTTGCAGGCATGCTTCATTTTTTCTTTGCTGCAATCGTGCTTCATCTCTTGCTTTGTTGCCCTTCGTGCTTCAAATTTGATTTATTGTCCATCTTGCTTCATTTTTTGCGTTGTTGCATTGTGCTTCATCTCTTGTTTTGTTACCATTGTGCTTCATCTTTGTTACATTGGTCATATTATTTATTTATTTTTTGTTTTGTTTTGTTGTCATCGCGCTTCATTTACTTTTATTGCGTATAAAAATTTAGATTAACGAAAATTCAGTCTGGAAACTAGGGTGCTTACGCACTACAAGCGGAGCGGTTATAAGGCATTCACATTATAAGCGAAGCAGAATGGCGCGGTTTAGGTGTTCACATGGGCGGCCGACCTGCACCACTGACACTTTATCAGAGCTAGAAGTAGATATGCAGTTTAAGTTGGTCTTAGTATTGAATACATTTTCTATATTTCCATTTAAATCAATATCCACTAGCTATCATAGCTACATTTTAATTCCTGAATACATATTCACCTTTGAACTTATCTTCTTGGACATATTAATAGTAAGATGCACCACTTGCTCAGATAAGAAACAAACTGACTTGTTTGTTTACATCTCAAGCGCAGCGTCGTTGTTGGTGGTATCATAACGTTTAGAACATGCAACATACAAATTCTCGGTATGTGACACATCTCATGCGTATATCACAGACATAAATGACCTAACTTTATTACATAAATATGATTAACCAGCGCTATTAAATCTCGATTAGAAACTTTTCTGCTTACGTCATTATAAATAACACTTTAGCTAGCGTGCAAATATCATTTTTTTTTATTTCAGCAGAAAAAGAAAACGTTCATGAACTTACCTAGTTTGATTGCCACTAGCGGCAAAAAATACCTGAAATTTTCTTGAGCGTATACCGCTCCGCTTGTAGTGTGAAGAGCGCTGAGTTTCTGCACAGGAATGTCTAAAAACAATGTCACTCTTCTCCGCGCCGCTGCGCTCCGATTGTAGTGTATAAGCCCCCTTATAGTGATGCCGCTCCTGTTAGGTTGTCCTAAAAGTTCGTAAACATTTGGGGATTTTTTTTTTTATTTTTATTATACGAAAAGATGAAACAAAATTATCGGCTCTGATCAGCCGAAAACGCGCTTTGATGCAGCAGAACAACGCTAAGCCACACACCGCCAAGAAGAAGACCAAAGACAAGCTTGAAGAGCTGGACGGTGTTGATGTTTTACCACATCCAGCTTATAGTCCTGACCGTGCTCCATCAGATTCCAAAAAGTATTGAAAAATGATTGTCTTTACTTTGAGAAATAATATTTTTTGTTATTATTTGGCGGGTAAAATTTCAATTTCTTGCATGTGTTTAAGAATTTTTGGGAGAACCTAGTTTTTGGCACAGTGACTACAGTCTTGCTGAAGTTGCATCCTGTCTTGCAAGTAAATTTCTATTAGCTGTGTGGCCATCATTTCTAACATCTTTTGTTTTCGGATAGTCTACAAGTTACTTCGAAAAATCTAACCATATCCGAATATATACACCAGATGATTACTATTTTTAACGCTTTTTTTGTCTGCAGTGTACAAGCATATTATGATCGGCCCAGTCTAGTTGTCTGGTGAAGTTGAGAACTATGTGACTGGACAGATAGAATTTTCATTTCTGCCATCAACATTGAAGGACTCGCTACGGTCACCATCGGGGTCACTGCAATAGATAAATACTAGAGAGGCAGATTGACGGTTATGACCCTTTAGCCGCTAGCAGTATCGGACTCCGCATGGCTGCATGGTCACGATCAGTTCACGGGTAAAGCTGTCGACATTAAAGTTAGACTAACGGTCTGTACCCTTAGCAATAAATATGGACGACGGTGTATGAAGCCAATCAGGTCTTTGGAAATGCTGAACACTAATGTTGAATAGACGGACTACCATCTTTTTTTGCATCAGCAGCAAAATCCTACCTTATCTTCTGATAAAAGAAAACCACGCGTATAAGACATGGAAGTGTTCAGTAGCTAAAGTCAAGGTCTGATTTTGTGAGAAACTCGTTTCGCTGACCTTCAAAAACCCACCCAAGATCCATTATGTCCATTAGAGCATTTAAGCCCTTCTGAATAAAAAAAGATAATGTATTTTTTTGGTTACTACATCCAGGAGCTACAAAAGAAATTACCTTTCTAAACCGAAATTTCAAACTTGGAAATGGAAACAAAAATTCTGTCCGAAGCTCTCAAGGAATTCCCAAAGTTCGACATTCTTTGTGGGTCTTTTTTCTTCCTCTTTTCGCGGTTGATTTCGTTCCTTATTTGAGCTTGTTTGGTAACGGTAAATGATCCCCAGACGAACGGATTTCTTGCGCCCTAATGATATCAATGCCATTAGGCAAATGCGCCTACTAATCACAGAGTGCCTCTGGCGCTACATAAAATGTGCTTGTTGATGATAGACAACCACGAAGGGTAAGGTAAATGTGCTTGTGGATCGAAGAGCGTCACTGGGAATTAGGTAAATCTGATCACACATAGCCGCTAAGGGATATTTAAACCTGTGCACTTATGACAAAATTTTTTCTGATATAAACAAAAGGTATGTTCAATAAGTAATGAGAAAGTTTCAGGAAAGAAAATAAACAACTATAATTCAATCAAAAATTTACTTCATGCGTTGCGTGGAAAGTGCGGCTATCTGGCACCTGTTTTACCTCTCTATCTTTGAGTGTACGTGGTGGAAGCAGCCTGACCCGGATTGCCGATGTAAGGGAATGCAGGGAAACATACACGATGCATTCGACAAGAAATGTAACCAAACTCACAAAAAAAATTCTGAATATAGTAACACAATTAATCGAATATTTTAGACACAACTCTCTGGTGGCAGAGCTTCCAGGCCTGGAAGGCATCCTTGATGCCTTGGAGTTTCTTCGGATGAGGTACATGTGGTGTTACTAGAAGGTCATCTCCGGGAAGTCATTAAAATTGGAACTGAGCCTTGATGTTTTCAATCACGTCCAAATGTTTCACTTTCAGTACTCCTTTGAGGCGAGAAAACAAAACATTTTGGTAGCCACGTCAAGACAGTAAGGAGGGTGGAAAAGCAATGGAGACGGGGGAAGGGGGTAGGGTCCTGGTCAAGAAATTATCGAAGGCGCTGTGGAAGTCTACTGCGGGGTTCATCGGCGATGTGCTCTCGGTCCTCCTTGAACGACTTATGCTATTGAAGAGCTTGTAAGTTTGACAAGCATTCATTCCGAAAGGCAAGCTGAATTAATAGAAACGTTTCGGAGGGGAACTTCTCAAGTTTAACGCAAAAATTTGATAGCGTAGCGATAATCTACAGAACGATCAATCGAACCATGTTACGTAACATCAAAACCGACATATACATCCTAACTCTCCAGTAGCTCGGAGGTGACTGAGATTGGGCGTATTTTGAAGCTAATATTCCCTTCCACCTAAGCCCAGCAGGTGAGAGTTTGCTGAGGCGTATCATCGCGTCAGAAAAAAATGGCCTCATTACTGACGGAAAGCACTTTTTACAGCAAAATAATGGCATCACATTTTGTGTTATGCTTAAGAAAATCAAACGAGAAGCTCATGGAATGTAACGGTAGGCCTTTAGGGATTGAAACCGGAGCAAAACAGGCTTCCATAGGTGGTTTAATAGATCTTCTGAAGGAAATGAACATGATGATGAACCTAGATGAACACATCTTGCACGTTGGGAGAAAACGACTGAGGAAATGTGAAGGTTAGTGATGCGAGACCATTGAAAGTTCCCAACGGTTACACCGTTTGAAAGAATTATTAATTGCAAGTTTTGAAAAGGTTCATGGGCAAAAAAAAGTCATAAGGTAAATAGAGATTTCACCAAGACAGCCGCAAGACAGCTCTACTGCCCACCTGGATGACCAAGAGAGGAATAAACATGATAAAACATCCACCCTACATCTATAAGCTGACCCTTTTGACTTCTTTCTGTTGCCGCGCAGGAAAGACAGAGTACCTCAGGAAAAAAAAACTGAGCTGAAAATGGAGATGAAACACGTATTGATAAAGTAACTGAAGAGACTACAAAGCGAAGATTCTGAGGAGGCTTTCCAAGAATGGGAGAGACGCCTACCGAAGTGTATAGTTTCGAGAAGTAACTGTTTTGAAGGACACAAAGTTTTGTAAGTTTTGAAAATAAATACTAATTCCTGAAATTTCTTTTTTACCTATTGAAAATTCATCAAATATTCTTGCCGATCGCAGACAGACACCAGAATGCTAGGAAGAGGAGAGTTTCAGAAGACGACGAAGTATTTCATGAGAGGACAAGTGTTTAAAAAATAAAGCTAGGGCCGATTTTCAATAAACACGACTAAATAATTGAAGATATGACAACGATATGGCATACAATACGTCAAGTAAGAACACACACAAATGCACGTCACATGGAACAGAATATCGAATAAGAGAGCAACAGAGCCTTTCAGAAGCAGTAATGAAAAAGTCGTCAACAAATTTCAAAAGTAACTAAACTGGATTGATGCACAAGCAAAGAGTAGAAAGCCCACTGGACTACATACCTATTATGGACATTGCAACGGCCAAAGTGAGCCACTGCTATACATTTTATGTCGCTACATGCGTCTCAATACTTGTGTCGTAACACATTCGAGTACATACAAACATGTACAGTATTTGTATGGCGGTTAGTGAAATACTAAATAATGTAAGACACAAACACTTTCTCCAAGCAATAATTTTTTTCGTTGCATTTAAAGCGATATTTATGGGCTTTTTTCAGCACTTCATAAAAGAAAACCATTCCCCATAGAAGTTACGATTCATCACACATTCTAGGCTTTCAGTGGCTACTTCGTACGTGGCCCTGAAGCAACAGAAGCAGATGGAAAGCAAAGAATATCTAGTACACAGCAGTACTTTCACTGATGCCAAATGAAAGTAACCCACTCAAAGTACAGCAGAAACTCATGAAAGTCGTCTGAAAGCAAACACTTAAAAGCACATGAATACTTGCAAGCAAAGTCATGCTTCTCACTTAAGTATTCATGGCGAACATTCTTTCGCAGTCCATGCATATCGACGCGAGGAGCTTCGTGAAACATGATCGTTTCTCGGCAAAGGTAAAGTCTAACCAAACCTGTACCTGAACGCATCTGACTTCCATAAGGGCTGCTAAGTGCTCGGTTGTTTCCGTGCAAATGCTTGCATCGTACTAGTTGCACTAAATCACAGATGGAGAGCATCACATTTCGATCTGTAAGGATTGCCGAGCACAAGATTGTCTCCGCATAGTATGAAACATTCGCTGTAGTACAAGATTGTTTCTGTACAGAATGGAACTTTCATTGCGGTACGCACGGGATGAAACTTTCGCTGTGACACACGTTTCCGCACGTAATGGAACTTCCACGTGGTACACGATTGTTTCCGAATGGAATGAAATTTTCACTGGGGCACACGATTGTTTCCGTACGGAATGGAACTTCCACTGTGGTACACAATTGTCTCCGGACGGAAAAGAACTTTGGCAGTAGTAATCGACGCTAAACGAGTTTCCGCTCACCGAAGCCTTATTGTCTCCCTCCCTGTCTCTGTGTATAACTTAAATGACACTGCGGCACTAGATTCCAAATGCTCACCGCAGCACGTGGTTTCTTCGCTTTAGCATACAATTAACTTCATGTGAGGCAAAATTTTTACTCAACGCAGCGTAAAATAGTTTCACTTCGTGCAAAATAAATTTCCTACCCATCGTAGCGCACGAGCTTCGCAAAGAACAGTTTCACTGCGGCACAAGACTCTGTTCGTGCAGAATGAAAGGCTAGCCTAAAGCACTGCAAGGGAGCACAAGGCACTCCAGCAAAGAGGAGCTTCTTTGGTTCATCAATGAGACAGTCTCGTTTGCGACGAGCTGACTCAGCCGCGGCGATAGCAGCCGACTTGCGTAGACTTCTCTAAATGACCGAATAAGAGCCGACCATGTGAATGGAATTGGCTGCGATGAGATAGCTGATGGACTCGAGGAGAGCTCTGGATTATTGGTAAAAATGCCTTCGGCCGAACATAATTGAAAAGAATCGGATGCAATGGACTGGCCGCCACAGTGCCATGACTGATTTCAGAACTTTGTGTTCTGGCCCGAGTTGGGAAGTACTCAAGCTGATGTGGTATTCGACATTTTTGATGAATGAATAGAAAAATGGAATGGTATGGGCAAGTTTTTGACGTGTTTAGGAACTCGGTATATTTTTCGACACAATCAGGTAATACGAGTTAGAACTGTGCTTTCCATTTGGGGTGTAGATGAACCTACTCGTCCCCCCCCTTTGGTGGTTCACGCACGGACCCCTAAAAGCTAGTTTACACTAAACGACTTTTGCTCTGCTTAAACCTATCAGCCGTTCTGTGAAAATATTGGTGGCCGGCTAGTTGGGTTTCCCATTTGACCTTGCGCGTGAATGGTCCGTTGCTACAAGTTGTGCAGAACGTTCTTCACAGTATATTTACAGAATAAACACAGATACGCCACACAAATTGGTTGCAATAACGAGTGCACATGTATCAACTAACTACATTCTTAACTACAATTCCGTTTGCCTCTAATTTCATGAAAATAAGCATTTGAAACAAATTCTGTCGTCGACTGGCGGCGTAAGAACAGTGTGTTATAACTTGATACGGCAATAGGACAGGTTTGGTCTATTTACGTCGTGTATTCACTTTATCATTACGGCAGAAACAAAATAATCAACTTTAAATAATTAATAATGTTACATTGCGAGCAAAATGTCTTCAGATAATTAATTATTTTATTGTTTTCGTTTACAAAAAAATAGCCGTTTTAGTTAAGGCTCGCGTTATAAATCGCTTGAAGCAGATGGTTTTGAAATAAGAGTGAAACGGAAACGTACTTCAACACTTCTTTTGCCTGTAAGAATGTAGCTTGGCCAATCTGTCTTAATATTGAATTATTTTTTGAAATACATTGTTGCAGATAACAGACTCATACTTGCGCACTGTTTGTAAAATATTTCACCAAGTTAAAAACAGCGACATGATATATGTTTTACTATGAAATCTCCAGATACTTGTAATATTTTCGTTGCTCTTTCGTTATTCGAGACAACGCGTTTATATATACTAACATCACTGTTTACTCCAAAATTATAAGTCAAAACTAATTGATTCATTCGCTTCATATAACAAAGCTTACTCGAAATTCGAGTCGACAGTGTTGAAACTAAAACCTGCAGCAGGTTGCCGTCACTTGCTTTAGCTCTATCAGTCGTCAAAGTAGGGGAGGCGTTTGCTGGCCGACGGGCTGTGACGGCCACGAATGTTGTAAGTGTGAATCAGAGTTAAAGTGTTCATGACGTTTGAACTTCTAAGACAATATATATCGGTTTCATTGCATTGGTAACGCAAACTAATAACTTCTTTAAAGTAAGTTAAGAGAAAATGTTTGTTTTATTGAATAATTACATGTTTAAAAATCAGTGTACTTCGATAGTTACCTCTTACCATTCCTGTTTTTAAAAGAAAAAATTAAAATTTGGTGACGGTGACTCGCTTAAGAAAGCTACAATTCAATGTAAAATATTTTGGAAAATTAGTAATCAATTTATGCCATTAACAATGATATCACACGATTAAATACCTATGTTTAGCGTACTGTGTGATGCAGCTAACTCTACCCTATTAACTAAGTGAAAATTTGCAAGTGACGCTAAAAACACCTACAGGAATATACTGAAGTCTTTCAGTGTAGGTTAGCAAACGAGGAAAAGAACCATCCCAAGCTAGATATTCTCCGAAGTTAACCCTATACCCAGCGGCTGAAACAAGTTTCGTAGGAATAACATTACGAAAGCAACGACATGTTGTCTCTTGCCCAGTAAAGGACGACGTGGCAAAGGCCTAGTTCCTAATATCGTCTCCTTCTGAACGTTCATCTTTCGTGCACAGTGTATAGCAGGCTCGTCTTTTTAACAGTCGTTGTAGCGTGAGCTGAAGAAGTAAGTATTTGCTGTTTTGGGAGCTACGTGTGTGTGGGTCAGTGCTTCCGCATCTATGTGTCCGGACGATGGTACATACCTTAACTTATGTATAACATGGCGCATTTTTTCAGCCATACATCACCTCTGACCTCACTCTGGCCACGGGATTTGGACCAGTATTTCTGTCTGTTATCACGGTAGGTGCGTGCGCTTCTGGATTGGTTCCCATCGTCTTCTGTTCCTGGCACCGCTAAAAATGGATGTTTTCGCAAGAATGGAATTTATCATAAATTTCTGTAACAAAGTTCAGTTAACTTTTGACTCGCATGGAAACTCATCAAAATATCGCACCTCCTAGAAGGCCACCACGCTATCTAGGAAGGTGCGGTATCCCCTGTAGGGAACCCTTGCCCTAATGGACATATAACGCATGTGTCTGAACGGAATTCAACTCAATTTATGAACATTTTTGACTTTCAGTTTCGCATACTCCTCCATTTTAGGCATTTTCTAGTTACTTCATATTTTGTTCCACTTCCGTAACACTTTACTTGGTTCGTACTCAACAAACGCCTTCCACTCTTTGGTTTTTCTACACCCGTTGCTTTCCATTTCCCGAACAGTAACTTTACGCCTTTTTTAGCCTTCGCAGTGTTTCGACAAGAAATGAAACACTCGAGAAAAAGATAGAATGCTCCAAACGAAGTTAGGAAAAAAAAACGAGTCAAAAATCTACAATGCACTTTGTTTGGCGCAAGGAAAGGCAACTCTCAGTAACACAGCTACACTGAAATCATTTCACCTATAGTTAGCTGCAACTTAACCCTTTCGGTGCCGCTGCTACCACCAGATGCCAACATCAACTTTGGTTTTTCAAAATCAGCGCGTTGTTTCTTTCTCTGAAAATTTTAATAGCCTGCTTGTTTTTATGCTCCCCCAGTGCCGGCCTTGCAGTCGCACCTCGCTTTGTATAACGCCACGAGTTCGATTCCACGAACTACCTACCGTATAGATCCAACTTGAAATAATGGTCAGATTGTGAGGTGCCTTCCTGGATATCTCCAGGTGAGAGTGGGACTATTAATCTGTGACGTATAAATACATACATACCTATAATCAGTACAATTATTTCATATTTTATTATTATTAGTTAAGGGGTCAGAATTCTTTTTCAAGTATCTTGAGCAAATAATTTTGAAAGGTCAATCTACTGAACGCACATGTGCCTTACCTGCAAATATCTGAAAGATGAAAGGCAGTCAACGTGAAATAACAGACAGAGATTCTTCACAATTGCAAATTTTAGCTACAAATTACACAATTTGACTTCCATTTATGCGTAACTGCATTATACGAACAACTTACAAGACAAAAGCTGCATAATACCCGGTCCCCACGTAACAACTTTCGTTGCCGCTAGCAGCCTAGAGGCAACTCAACTAATCTGTTGACGTAGACGAGGCACGGCTTCAGCTTGCACGAAATTTAACTGTATAAAAATTATCGAAAATCTCCGTTGCTACTGTAATTTTTACACCACAGCAAGTAGCAATGGTGAGCTTTCAGCCGGTGCTCCAAATTCTGAGCAGCTTAAGTACACAGAGATTGATAATTTAAGAATTACTGCACTGTGTTCGAAGACTTCATGCTGAAGTCCCGGCCACGACTACGCAGTGAGTTGGCTCTAGGATGCTAGCAGCAACGCAAGTTTCTACGTGGGCACCGGGCTTAACACACGATAATTCATAAGTTGTTTAGGTCTAGTTCAGCTTATAAAGTAACAGGTAGCGCCAGAAAAAGCAGGTAGACCTAACATAATCTCTGCATGGCTTTGTATATATTATGTAGAATGTAGGTTGTGTGATATGATAGCGCAATGAATCTGCAACTTAACCTGTAAGCTTTCTTGTTATAATGTACTGAACTAGTTTTCCGAACTAGTACTGTAATAGTCTCATTTTATGAAAACCAGTCTATTGGGAGAAATTGATGTTTATATTTTGTTTTTGCAATCATAACTCCATACCAGAGCTCCCGCACAAAAAATTGCATCGCAAGCGCAACCCCAAAAAGCGGTATGACGATTGCGTCGCGGGTAAGGGCCAGTTCATACGTCCCTCACCGTAACGTGTTCAGTCAAACTAATGGACGCGGCGCGTTAATTTGGTGAAAGCAGCAGCTGCAAATGCGGACGACGGAAGAATGAAGCACCTCCGATTTTTCAACGACCCGCGTCATTCAAGTTCAGTAACAAATTCGTTAATTACCAAATTTATCCTCTGTACCGTTTTCAAATCATTAACAAGTCGACACAAATGTTTTTTTATCGACATTTTACCAATCAGCATCACTGTATTCCCGTTCAACGCAAAAAAACTAGTTGAGCTGAAATTGTACCAAGAACACAGGCGCCATCTTGGATTTGGAACCCCAGCTGATCGCTCTGCGTTGGGTTCCTTTTTATTAATATAGCAGGCCATAAATATTCTAGAAATAGGCTGTTCCTCTGAAAATCAGGCTATAAGATTATGATGTACATTACTTCAAAAAGGCGATTAATGTATGCGAAAATGCAATGAAACGAGATCAGAAGTGAACGCGTGGCGTCATTTATGTGAATGAAGGTCGGTTCTACGTGGGGACAGCGACAGCAGAAGTTGACTCACGGCTCGTGTTCATTTTCGTGAACCAACGAGTTACGTTGAGGGACGTGTGAACTGGACCCAACGCAGGTTCCACTCAGAAACATTTATTTCAGTGAAGGGAAGACAAGTTATTCTACAGAATATAATCAGTAATTTGTAGAAAGTTCCATAGACTAAATTACGATCAAGACAGAACTGCGTTATCGTTGTGCTTACATCGCTAGTTGATATTTTGGGCTCTAATAACAGCATACCGGGATACGATTTCCATATTTCAGGTTACGGTGGTCCAACTGGGTTGTGATTACAACACGCCTCTGGACCTTCCTTCGAGTACAGGCGTTGTCTTGAGGATGTTCTATAGTGTAGGTTGAGGTTGGAGCTGACGCTCGTGCTACAGCTTAAACTTTTGTCTCTCGTGTACGTACTGCTTAACCCTATTCACACAGGCTATTACTTTACTACAAAGGCTCTGAGTCACACTGAAGCCCTTCGGCGAAAGAAGATTTTGTAGCGACACTGCATAGACTTAGAGTCTTAGACGGATAGGGTTAAGCCTTCTTATTGCAGAATGCAGTACGAATCAGAAGGAAGAAAACAGTAGAGACACGCAGTATGTCAAGGAAAATGAACTGGCGCTTGGGAACAGTAGAAGAGGAAAGAAGAGAATGAGCAGGAATAGATCTAATTTCGCTTGTAATTAAGTTTTCTTTGACACGGGGTTGCGGAAGAGGTAAATCTGACTAATATGCAGCATACCAAGAAAACATGGGGAAAACCATTCATGAACAACCGAGCAGAGGAACCGAAAGTTGGTAAAGCACTGGAAGGTCAAAATGGAGGTATAAGTTAGAAAGAAAAATAAGGAAAGAACCAAAGTGGGCTTGAAAAGCAAGACATTCTGAGAGCTTAACAATGAGGCTAAGGTAACCTATAGAGCCCCTCCGGCTATCGCGACTCTCCATGGCATAGAATGGACGAACCTCCCAGACCTAACCCCGTGGCCTTCTGACCATCCTGCGAGGGGAACATTCACTCCTGTATGAAAATCGTCTCTTCGAAGACAAACTCCGGTGACTCCCTGAAGTAGAATCTGCCCATTAGTTTGGAGTGTTGTCTTATGGATCGAGTGGGTGGCCTAGCTGGCTCGGTATAGTGCCGTGCTACTCGTATCAGGCTCAGCCCCTTGGTTAATGAATTCCACAGAACTTGATATTAGTTTAGTGTACCTCATCACAGTTCTAAGACTTACTTTCTCACAGTGCACTCATAGAACATGTGCAGAGCATACCATTCGATATCTACAGTTTATATTTTACTTGATTAGGATATGGCGCATCACCATCTTGGGCATTAGCGCCCCTACAGTTTATATAAGATACTGTAAGATGGAAAGATCCTGAGCAAATCGATAAAACTGCAGCAGATTTCCCAAACTCCTGTTGCTACTGGGTATTTTAGAATGTAATGACCATCAATTAACTTATAATTTTATATGACATTCGCATGTACAACACTAGAACACTCTGAGAGCGCATACCTCCGTCAAGGGAAGCAACGGTAGCAAAAAATTCAAATTGACTCTGAAACCATAATTTTTTTTTTGCATACACTCCAAAGTCTGATCACTTGTATCTTTTGATTGTAAAAACAGCTTGTGCAATTTTCTTGAAGATCCGATGATAACTTTTTGAGTTATACTGCAATCAAATGTTATGACAAACATGAGTCAAACATACAAATGAACAAACCGATCTGTACCAAAATTTAATCATTTATATCTTCCAACAATACGAACAACCCCTATGAATTCTATAAAGGTCCATTCATTATTTTTTTAGTTATTGCTCTATCATGTATAAAATTAAAAACCGTGACAAACGAACGAACGGACCATTGCCAAAATTTGGTCATTTTCTCTTTCTATAGCTAACAACTCATGTTATTTCATAAAAATCCATCCGTAACTTTTTGAGTTATGACATAGAGAATTAGAGCACTCTGAGAGCGCATACCTCCGCCAAGTGAGCCAACGGTAGCAAAAATTCAAATTGGCTCTGAAACCATAATTTTCTTTGCATAAACTTCAAAATCTGATTATTTGTGCCTCTTTGTATTAATGACAGCTTGTTCAATTTTTTTGAAGATCCGTTCATAACTTTTTGAGTTATACTGTTAACAAACGTTATGACAAATATGAGACAAAAATACAAACGAACCAACCGATCTGTACCAAAATTTGATCATTTATGTCTTTTACCATTATTAACAACTCCTATAAATTTCATAAATATCCATTCATTATTTTTTGAGTTATTATGCTAACAAGCATAAAATTAAAAACAGTGACAAACGAACGAACGAACACACCTTTACACCTTTACACCTGAATCATATACAAACAATTTAAAATTCAAATTAACGAAACTAAACTCAAGAAACAAGCCCCTAAAAGCTAGTGCTGCTTATTGGGCACACGACATTTACACAGTATATCTATCAATACAGAACTCTCTAAATCTACATTTGAATTCCCTACTAGACATGGGTTCAATCAGAGCTTCTGGAAGATCATTAAATGCCTTAATACATTGGAAT
>LQNS02277097.1:32411929-32449463 GCA_001587735.2 Parhyale hawaiensis | reverse complement strand
CAGCAACACGGCAACGAAGCAGCGGCGGCAGAGGTCGATACCGACACCAGCACTGATTAATTTCCCTTTCCCAGAACAATCTTCCTTAGCCCCAGCTCAACCACAGATTTATATTCATTTCGGTAAGCGGAAGCAGAAAAGCAAGGCGTCTTGTATCACGCGTGAGTGATGGGAGGCGTCCAGACGGAGGGGCCGCAGTGGTGGCAATCTCTACAATCCTATTGACTTCGGTACCTGGCAGTCAAAATGCAGTGGCAGGTTCTAACAAGAGGTCTGTCTACACTAAAATATATGGTTGCTATGCAACCATATATATAGTGTATATATAGTTTATATATATATATTTTTTTTTTCTTTGCCAATGAGGTTAAGTTTTAGTCAAGTTTGTCAGTGTGTCTATTTTTTGTTTGTTTGCTATTTGTGCGTCACCAAGATAACTGCAATAGCTATAGACGGATCTTTATGAAATATTCAGGGACTGTTAGATGTGTCATGAGTAACGGATGATTAATTTCGGTGAAGATCAGTTCAACCGCTTCTCTGTTTTTTGTATGCCTCTTTTTTCTTAGTACCACAACTGAAAAAGTTATAGACGGAGTTTATGAAATTTACGTGAGTTGTAAGGTATCTCACAAAGACTAAGTGACCAATTTTTTGTGATAATCAGTAGGCCTACGTTCAATTGTTTGTTCGTTCATATATTTGTCCCTACGGGTGTTTGAATTATTTTTCGTGGGCAGAATAACTCAAAAAGTTATGAACGGATCTATATGAAATTACAGGAATTGTGAGGAATGCTATTAGATATAAACGATCAAATTTTGATGATGCTCGATTGGTGAGTTTGTGTGTTTCAGTAATGTTTGTCTGCAACATAACTCAAATAGAAACGATCAAATTTTGATGATGCTCGATTGGTGAGTTTGTGTGTTTCAGTAATGTTTGTCTGCAACATAACTCAAATAGATATATACAGACGGATCCTCAAGAAAATTACAGTAGCAGTTATTACTGACCAAAGGCACAAATGATCAGATTTTGAAGCTCATAAAAAAGGAAATTCTAGTTTCAGAATCAATTTAATTATTTCGATAACGTTGCCTAGCTTGGCGTAGGCATGCGCTCTCAGAGCGCGTAGTTAAATACGAGACCAACAGTAAACCATAAAGACTCAAAATAAAACGAACTTTTGATGAAAACTTCAGTTTTATAATGACTATAAACCAAAAGAACAAAAGAAGTGAGATTTGCAAATGAAAGCTGCAATATGCTGTATATTATTGACTCGACTTTGTGTTTCACTATCAACATCAGACGGCAAACTCAGTATGGGTTGGCAAAAAAAAAAAATCTATCAAAAAACCCCAGGTTACGTGCTGTGAACTGCGCTACTAAGAAACGTCTACTGTCTTTGTTCAAACTGAGGGACGGACACAGTATCAAATGACTGTTCGTGACACACTATATGTGGAGCCACAAAGTATTTGTTTTTCTGCACCCACCCTGCCATTAAGTGATAGCTCCGTTAATGGTTCAACTACGCCAAGGCAGAACCATCGCTAGACCAGTTTGCGGGTCTTCTGCGCATCTCACGAAAAACGTCACGTGCAGATTACAAGCGCGTCTAGCTTCGTTCTTGTGCGTGAGCTTATGAAAGTCATGTAAAGGAAAAGGGTATTATTGTGCAATAATAATGAAGAACGGTAAGGGGCTCTCTTTAGATATCTTGAAGATGAAAATCTATGCAGAAACAGCATACATCGGCAAGTTTTCGTAGTAAACTGGCTGTATCTGTCCACGATATTTTTTTTTTTTTGCGTGCAGTATGGGTAAGGATTGCCTTCGTTTATAGCTAGATAGGTAGAAGGCAGCAATACATTAAAATTTCATTCTGTGGGGCTATATCCGGGTATAATCAGGCCAATATCTTTGTACATTACCCTCGTCACACTATTGTAAAGTTATATAGCGTAAGTGAAATGCGAGTTACCTGCATTCTAATCTAACTTCCCCAAATAGCAACACCTATACTGTAGCTAGTATACCATTGGTTTGGAATAACATATTTATACATGAAATGGCGTAATTACTTCCGACTCTAGAACTAGGTAACATTTTTGCACCAATGAGCTTCTAAATAATGCATTTTATTTTTGAGCTACCGTATCATGGGATTACAACTTACATGCTCAGAAATGAGGTTTAACCTAGTATCCCTCAGTCATAGCAAAATATAAAAAGAGAACTGTTTTGGGGTAATCAATTTAAAATTTACAGATAGACTTTAATTTCATGTTTTCGCTAAAAACTGTTTCAACCGTCCCTTCCTCTTATTCCTGTAGTTGATAAATACAATATGTAGAGTTATATATGACAATGATTCTCGATAGTTAGAACATTTATTGAGGAACTTCTAGTCTTTGTGAAAATTTATAAATTTGTTTCACTTTGTCACTTTGTTTACTCATACGCTGCGGTAAAATACATGGTAAAAAATGCATTTCGTAGACTCCAGAGGATTCTCTTACGGTGTTAGCAAGCCACAGAGGGCTGTATAAGACTTTTACAATAAATCGCAACATTTTAATTGCACAGATTATACGCTGTGATAAGGAAAGAACGTCTAGTCAAATGAGGAAACAAAAATGTTAAATGGAGCCTATTCTGAGCGACCAATTTTGGCTCTCCATATGGCGTCTCAGCTTGTGAGCAAGCAGGAGGGGCGTAGGCTACCTTTACGGAGTGACACCATGGGTTCGTAAGTCGATACGAAACGAATGCCGATCGCTCGACAGCAGCAAGCACCGGCATATCTAAACATGAAGATTTTCATAACAAGAGAAACGTAAGAAATACATAAAAATTGTCGAGCACTGGGTATGTTATCAATCACATTTCTAACGGCAGTAGTCAAAATTGGTTGACTATTGGAGGGGAAATCCCACAAGTATAGAGGACATCTCAACGACTACAAACAGGGCAGCTTGACTACTGATAAGATAATCAATCTCGTGGGAAGTCTTAAATTAACGATGCATTGCACAGCGTACCGTACATCAAGCGTAGCAGAAAACGTTATTCCTAGGGAAAGAAGCAATATTAAATGCAGCACTGAAGTGTTAACGCGCAACTACGAAATGATATTTTGTTTAGTATGTAAGGCAGTAGAGTGATATAGCGAGAAAAGATCTATCCCAACTGACAGACAATGCAAAAAAAAAAAAAAACATAGGTTAATATTTACCTTGGCCAACATTCAGTGGAGGAAAATATTGTTCTGTTTAGAGGAAGTAAGAGAAGAAAGCAGCTTTTATGTCTCCCCAGCCAGCAGTGGGGGTATACCAAAATCCGCAGCAGGTGGCAGACGGCAGGAATACGACGGACTGTAAATCCCAAAAAACAACAGGGGCGTGTTTTTTCTACCCAGCTGCGAATCGTAAAAGTGAAGGGATTTCAAAAATTCCCCTTTGAAAACTTCATAGACGGGCCACAGTTAAGAACTCAATAAGTGGAGGAGCTGGAGAGTGTAGCCAGAAAAGAAACTTCTTTCTCTTTACAAAACTGCGTGGGAAAAATCCTATAATTCAAGTATTGAAAGGGCAATAATGGTGCTGCAAAAAATTTTCTTTTCAACATAAACATATATATGATTAAATACGCATATCTACTGCATTTATAAATTGTACATGTATAGGTAAAAAACTGAGCTTTAACCCGTGAAAAGTACACCTACTAGAACCTATTGCTATGGAAAACGTTACCATTCTGAATAACAGAAAACAGAACAAGGTTCAATCTCGAAAACTGTCACCATAACCAATTTTGTGAAACAATGTCGCATACTGGATATAGTACTTCAGCTGACGTCGCTAGTAGAATATATGACTAGTAACAACAACGGAAATCCGAAGGCACAAATTTTCACGCCGCGCAGAGAAGATGAAAAACAAACTCCTGTATGCCATTCAAAATAGAATATAAGGTTAGAGGAGTAGCTACAGGACGTCTGCTGAACGAGGTGTTTTATTGACTGAGCTTTCGAGCGTCTAAGCGACACTCGTCTTCAGGATCTTCTTCACCAAGAAGACGAGTGTCGCTTAGACGCTCGAAAGCTCGGCCAATAAACACCTTGTTCAGCAGACGTCCTGTAACTACCCCTCTAAACTATGGAACCTGAACGTCCTGTACTCTAGTCAATGCGAGAACTTGGATAATCAGCCTACAGATATAAGATTAGTCGGCACTTTTCTCAAGCGCACTAAAGTTACGCAAGTTTCTGCCACACCACGCATAATTAGCTCCAGCGAACCAAAATAAGCGATAAGAAATACAATGGGCACTTGATAAATTTGTAAAAACTTTGACTCCGTCAATTGGCTGTGGTTATATACGGCTACAATTTTTGTTCACGTAAAGCTGTATTCAATTATTCTATCTTTTATTGGTGGCGGAAACAAACCCAAGACACTCTGTAAAAAAAAAAAGAAAATAGAACAATATAGTGGTAGTTCAGGATATACGACCGTTAAATCTCTTTACAATAGTTTGCAGGATATATACCTTTTTTTCTTACGAACAAAAAGAGCAAGTATTATAAGGTGTAAACTTTTCTTATTCGAATGTTTCTATGGCGTGCGACTAGTACAGCCTGCATACCAGTCGCCGTAAGCTGGAAACGTAAGAAGTGCTGTACATGTAGAGAACGGCAAAGGTACAACTAAATGCATTTCTGTGTATAACTATTGTGGCATATTTTGGTAAAATAGTTCGGGGAAAATGGTCCACCGAGGGACTTTCACTATCATTGCAGAATATTTTCGATTTCAGACGTATCGACTAACTGCTTGGTACTTATCGTAAGTACAGTAAAATTCATAGTATCGATTTCGCTACAAATAAAAATTTTGGAAAAAAGCTCGTACCACATTCACGACAAGCACACATTTGCAATCTAATCTGATCTGTAGCATTCCAAATAAAAAAAACACAACACTGCAAACGTATGCGAGTAGTTCGTTACAAACCGGCTGAACTGACGAAGTGTTATAGGAGTCACAATAGTTATTATAGTGGCGCGCTGCCTAATGAAGGCAGTGTACTTCGATCACTACCGGATTGCAGGCGACATTGTGAGTTGCTGCGCTAATAAATGCCGATTTATGGTTGGGATGGGTAGTAATTTCTCAAGCGGGGAGTACAAACAAAGTGCTAACTTCAGTATTTTCGTTTTTTATTGTGTGATCGATAAACATGCAAGATAAGGGCGAGATAGATTTAGCTCTGAAGACTTCCATTTTCAATAGTAAAACTCAACGACGTGAACGACCGAGTTTTTTTTGGTGAAAAAGGTTTTTAAAACTGTAGTCTGGGCCTTAATATTATACTTAAGCTTTCAACGTCGATGAACCCAGTATAAGGTCTCAGTCTGCCGCTGTCTATAGGCAACCAACAGATGGGCTTAGTATTATGACCAATCAATCATAGCGAATTTGGTGAAACTTAACAAATCGGTATGACTTTTTTATGCTCTCAGTTTATCCGTCAGCTCTTCTTGAGTAGGATTTAGTGAGCTATTTTCGACTTAGATTTAAATAATAGTATAACAGAAATATTTTAAAACTACCGTAATATGAAGAGAACTATACCTGAAAAGTCTTCTAACATTACTTGATAAGTTAACACAGAGTTTGGTGAGGAAGATACCCATTACTGACATCTTACACTCTACCTATTTTGCTACATTTATTCCTCTAATGACAATGTTAACCTTAAGCCGTTCAAAAACTCGTACATCAAAAAGTGGCACAGGCAGCAACAGGTATCCAATATTCTCTGATGAAGTGTTTTTCTCCTCATTACCGATGAAAAACAACTTTAATTTCAGCAGCAAAATGGGGGCACCATGCACTTCGAAAAATGACGATAGAAGCAGGAGTTTACGGATAAAATTTTTCAGTTCCAGTCAACAAAATCCAAATAAAAAGAAGCCTGTAAAGCCTGCTGTTCAACTTCAGCGCCTCCAATTATTTTCATCAATTATTATCTAGAAGATCATCAATTTGCAATAACGATCGCCATATATTTCTCTCAAGCAGTGTACGAAATTCGAAATTCAATCGCCAAGTGAAGCACACAATCCACGAGAGAATATTTTTTTCTAAAACAACAAGCGCGGCCCCCAAAAACAAGTAAAATGATATTCTGCGCCGGTATTAGCGACGCCTGTGTACACTGCATAGCGTAGTGCACAACGTTTCCTTGTGTCTGTAATTTTATGTTATAGCTACTACGCACGTGACGCATTAAAATGGACCTGTTTCATGTATTAAAAAGCTGCCAGCAAAGTAAAGTGAATATTCTACGGACACCACCGGTTATTGTTATCATTTGAAAAGGCCATCAAACTTGGCCAAGAAATCACTAACATTCTGGTATGTATATCATTACGCTATAGAACTAAATTGCAATGAAAATGCTTCAACAGATTTCTGTAATGTGAATCTTTAAGAACTCAATCTATCAATCAGCAATGACATTAAAATATTATAGCAACTGATAACTGCCGCTGGAATGAATACTACACCCTGCCAATATCTTGAGTCGTGTGGTAATCACAACCCAGTTGTGCAAAGTTGAAAAAGTAACCGTAGCCCCAAATGCGGTCACGAGAGAGCCACCTATTGAAGAGCGTTGTAAGCTCAACAGTAATAAAGTTCGCTGTTTATTTGTAACTTCGTTTGTAGCTTTATCAGAAATGAATGTTTCTTAGCTGTTACCTGTGTCACCGTAACCACTTTTTGAGTTGCAATTGCGAGACAATCTGAGAGCGGCAGTATCACCAGTGTGCACCGGTAACGCAGAAATTGTGATTACAACACGCCTCGGTTGACTTCTCCAAACAGCGAGCCAGTGATGCACCAGGTTTGCTTCTACAGCATACCAGTAAGAGCTTAATGTCAGTTTTTTCTGATATGTATTAAAAAATATGCAGGGAAATTACCACCAGCAAACGTGGAGTAAAGTCGTGTTCAAGTCGTTCACTGCGATCGAGAAAAATCTTTCCAATTAGCTTTAATTTATCCGGATTTTCGATCCTGAGCGTTCGATTCTTTACTTTGGATAGAGCTTCAAGCGTCATCGCAACCCAATTGCGCTTGAAATACACACGATGATTAATTCTTCTTTGTATACTTTCCGGAAGGTTAAAGCCAATCTCAATCGCATAGGATGAATCGGAAACGCCCTGGCCCTGGCAAGCAACATGTCAGTTTCCCTGGGGAAATTTATGTGGTGATACCGCTTAATATTACCTAGTACAGTGGATTCCGGTTAATCCGCCCACATCGGGTTACTAACAAACTATACTAGATATATTAACCCTCCATAGAAAGCAGAGCTTACTCTACGAATTGGAGAGGTGAAATATAACTCTGTGGCATTCAGAAACCTTAGAAAAATCTTTCGACGATGTCGAAGAGATATTCGTGCTCCCCTCGAAGTGTACGAGCACAAAAGAAAACGATATCTGTTAGGGTTCCTCCCTGCCAACGAGAGATTTCGATTCCGACGAACTTGAACAGTTTCGTCATTAGTGAGATTGTATCATTTTGCAGACTGATATTGAATATCATCGAAGAAATCAGACACTGAAAGACGAGCTGATGTAATTAGATTCGAGACTTTGTTTCCCGTCAATTTTCCCATTGTGAATGCCACCATTTGATCGCTCACAATTCCACAAACTTTTGCGAGCTGGAGAAACTGATATGTAATTACAAACGCATTTAATAGCGAGAATGTAGCGTGGGTGAAGCTCCTAGCGTACTATATATATATATATAGATAAATTTAGGTTTTCTTTAATTAACTTTTTGAGTGTCGATGAGCAGCCATCACTATCATTTGTAGTTTTTTTTTTTTTATTCACTGGCGTATAAATAGGTCGCATCTCTTATCAATTAAATACATCAAAAAATCCACGTCGGCAGGCAATGTTAATAAGAACATTGGGATCAAATGAAGACGGCAGCGGCTCCCAGTGGCCTAAGCGACAAGGTAACATGAATCTTTTTTTCAGTGAAAATCCTGATCCACAAGTCTTTTTTATCTCGGGACGGTCTTCCCCGCAATTTATTTTTTAACGAGATATGTTTACGAGAAGTGCGCTAAGTTAAAAGGGATAAGTGATGTACACCCTATTATACTCAGGTTACAACGTTTATAGCACCAAAAGGTTATTAGAGGCCCTACGTGTAGCTAATATGAAGTATACGAGTATGAATTCACGGTTGAATCTCTAACAAGTATTAAAGATGATATGCTATAAAGTATGAAACACAAGTGATAATGTTGAATTATCGCATAACGATGAAATTATATACAGATCTCCTGAAGGAAGTTAGCCCTCGAGCGTTCATGTGTCCGATATTCACGGCAGGATATGAGATAGTTGCGTCCTACGATCCTCTGCTGTATTGGCGAGCAGTCCTACACAGAGCATAAGAACAACAATGGATAAGTCAGACAGGCAATAAATGTGGCTGTGTTAGGACAAATAGCATCCGGCATTAAGAGTGACGTCATAGGAGCCGACCTCGATGTAAGAACACAAACTCAGATACAATTTCCTATAATAATTTTCTCGTGGTTTCAACAATTACATAAACGTAACGCTATAGATTTTCGTACAATTGACTCAAAGAGAGCTGTGGACATGGTACTTAAGATACGTACCGCTTTGTTAGGTACGTGGAAGTGACAGTTCACGTTCTGGTTCCTTGAAATTCGTATGGATAGTCTAGTAGACAATACTGAACTGTTTGCGAGTCTTGTCATGGTAGCCGTCTTTCAGAGGTCGAAAATGGGCACCTAATATTGTGTTTTCGGTTTTCCTTGTCTCTATATAAAGTTATAATTTGGGCCCCCGCTACTGGCCGATACGCGTCTACGACGGTAAGCCAGCGTGCAATTTGTCCTTACGGTATAAAGGACTGTGCTGATATTCATAACTTGGTTTTTGCAGCTGGAATTATATAGTTGCCTATAATATAGGTATATTTTTTCATATAGGCGGGCTCAAGTAGAGCTTAATTTCTTCATTACTGTTTTCTTTTATGTTCAGGAGGGGGTCCTGCTGGTGAATTACAACATACGCTAATTATTTCAACGAGGCCACAAAATAGAAAATACATTCGAAGTGGGCAATCATAATCTAGACCATTGTATATGACGAAGGAAAAAGGTAAAGTCACCTTCACTGCAACCCCTGCCGCAGATAGTGGCTAACCGGCCAATGAGTAGTGTACGGCTACAGTTGACCACAGATCGTCGACAACTATGGTGCCATCGCCGGAAGGTTTATGTGCAACGACATGCTTCCCATTCCTAGGAAAGGTAAGTGCCCCACGGCAGCTGTGCATGCCTATCAAGTGCTAAACCAGCACGTCAAGCGCTGCAAAGCGTGCTTGCCTGGGTTGACACTCGAAGATGCAACGTCCATCGTCATGAGTTCAGTATCCTAAGTTGCTGCAACCGTAAGTATCAAGAGTGTAATATTAACCAGTGTTTACGTTACGTAATAGCTACGCGTTACATCAAAACATACTGTATATCAATACTAGTCAAAAAAATTCTCTACTTCGCAAATAAGTTTAAACTGAGACTCTATATACAATACAGTACAAACTGCGATGGATCTAAGAAATATTCAGAGCAGCTATTCATGACCAGATATAAGAAACGCAATGTATGCAAAAAACTTCCGAAACTAAGCATGTCGGTGTGTGGTGGAGATAGAGTAATTTGACTCCAATGACGTCACAGCCGCTGCTCACACTCCTACAGTACACCTCCACTCCATCAATTCTGCTAATTCTTCTCTGACTTATCACATCGGAGCTCTTTTACACGGCTCCTACATTTCTAATGCTTTTACATAACATATATCATTTACTAATTAACAGAGGGTGAATAAATAAGTTTTCTTTGATTACTTTCTTTAATATTTTACATTTTAATTGTGACTAACATTCTACATCCACATAATAGCGGAATAAATATTAGCAATCAAGATTTGTTTGAACGCGTACAACGCAACCTCAAAATTGGTGCTAAGTTCAATAGTTTACATTTTGTCACGTACATCTCAATTCAAAATACATGCCGTGTACTGGATGCTAGTCTCATAACTTTATTTTCATACCTGTACCTCATATATAGGATTACTTTTACCCCTATGTAGGCATTTCACTCGGTGTGAAGGTTTATCTAAGAAGCCAAGAAGATTATGTATTTACATGCTACCCTGAAATTTCGGGATTTGCCTCGGTTGCTTCGCGCTTTCCAAGAAACTATTTATTCTGGTGCACACCACAATTCAGGCAAATAATATTGCTGCAGCTTTTCTTATTTATAAAATGAAAATTACTCTGCCTCTAGGTACATGCATTCGAATATCAATTTACTACTTTGTATACAATAAAACATTATTAATACTATAACTGCTTCTAGATTAAAAAAAGCTAAGAAAAACATCAGATGCTGTGCATATATGTCTCGATTGTTCCCTCATCGAACGCTCTCATGCATTAATTATATAAATCAAACGTGTAAATACTAAAGCACGGCAATAAATAAATAAATAAAAATCATACACATTCGGTCTATCAATCGAACCCGGTCTACAGGCTAGCGTGTGTTCAAGCTAGGCTGCAATTAAGACTACTTAAAAAGAGGTGACGGATAAGACAATTCTGATGAGCTTTTCCAATATTCTCTTGACCCAAGCGAAAAATTCTTCTATCGAAGTGTGAAGGGAAAGTAATGAAAGTAATGATAACATAGAGTCGATTATTGATGATCAGAATGTCCATCATGTAACTGAGGAATCTGTGATTCTTAATAAATATACAGACAGGAGATTCTCCATTTATACGGTGAGGTGAGAACATAAGCACTACATAAAATTATTGTTAATTGTTTCAATTCAGTAGTTCAAAAGTATCACAATGTTCTAAAATATATCAACACACTTTAGAGGCAATCAATCACATATACATATTGAAATGTTTGGCTAATTGAAATAAAAATAAACACGTCAATTGAAGACAGAGGTCATTCTTCACATCAGTCTCGAGAGGAATCTTTCTTATCCAGAAAGTGATACACGATACCGTAATTATGCTACCACATAATAGGCATCAATATCGCTTAACTGGATGCTCCGGAACTATAATTGAAGGGCAGAAACTCAAAGTGGCCAACTCTTAATTTTCAATTTTTCGAGTGTTACTAGAAAAGTCACTTTAGCCTCCACTTTCTAGCCATAAACTTGAAGCTTTGGAGCAGTGCGTAAGTAGCCTGCTGTTTCTAGTCTTATATGTTGAGGCGTTTACAGTGTCGAGGCAGGCTACGCAGGGTGGCCCACTTAGGTGTTCATGTACCTAATTTGAAACCTGGTTTAGTAGTTAGTTTAAACTTTCAGCCTTTATTATAGAGAAGAGAATGATCTGACCGATCCGGGTAAAAAAAAAAATACCGGTAGTAAAATATGCCCTTTATTAGCATGAAGAGCCTGTGAACATCGGTTTTTTTCCTGTAGATAACAACTTCAAGATTTAACCCTACTGCCTTCACAAAATATTAAAATCTTTGACGTATGACACAAAGCTCACACAATGTGCAACAAGGATAGCAATGCTTCAGTGCAAATGAATGCAGTCTAACGCTTCAATTATGGCAAACATAATTTTTCAACAGTTCAGAGCACCTAATTAGTGGCCACCTAATATATGGTTAGTGCATACATTAAAATTCAACAGTTCAGAGCACCCAATTAGTGGTCACCGAACATTGTTAGTTCATATATTAAAACTTAAATGCATAATAAGGCGTCTACTTGGATTTGTTTACCTTTTTTCAGAATTTAGTTGGTTCTCATATTACAATGGATGGCCTTTGAAGACTAGGGTATTCGCGGCATGAATGTAGGGTTGTGGCCTTAAACAACACCAGACCTCTGCTCGCTCTCGGTACCAGACAAGAAGAAAATTACATGGAAAATTCTCCATTTTCGTCATCTTAATTCCCCTTTTTGAACTAAAAATTCCCTATCCCTGTGACGAGGAATCTCAGCCAGACACACGAGGACAACCAAACAATTTCCTGGAATTTTTTAATTGATCACAAACTTTTTATCTGATCAAAGCAGTTGGAGCCGCGCAAACCGTCGAAATAATCATACCCCAGCGAAGCCGTTGATTATCGAAAAATTACCTTCATTCAATGATTACGGAAGAGTGGCTTCACTTTTCTCTGTTGAAGCTCTTCACTTGATCAAAGGAAGCTTTGTGTTCATACTACACGCTCTCAAGTTTGTCCTTGGCGGATATAAAATAACTCCAACTTGTTGTCTAACTAGGCAAAATAACTTAGAAAGATGAAGAGGTGAAGGTTGTAATTGCACAGTCGAAGTTTATATGCAGTGCATTTCGATTAGGATAGCGGTAAAGGTCAACGTCAACGTTCTGTGTAGAGAACTAAACTTAAGCAGAGTTTACTGGCCAAATACAAAAGTTCACTTCGCAGTTGAAGAAAAGAAAGCTTAAATGAACTACCTTACAAACTTTAGCGTACAGATGTGGTGATAGCTAAATTGGACCACAAGGCAGTATGCCTTTGTAATGTTACGGGCGTCCCCTACAAAGAGTTACGGACCAAGTAGGCTACTTGTTAGTCCACTATTTTGTCAACGTGGTTAGGATTGCAAGTAGTCTGATAAAGATATCCGTCCTTCCATGAATCTCGACTCTCTCAAAAATCCTGATATTCCTGAAGAAAAATATATATTTTTTATTGGTAATAGAAGCACATTTATGGAGCAGCTTAAACCACGAATAAACATATGTACTCTCATTAACCTCTTCCCTGCTCTGTTCACATACATCCCACGTTCAGTCTGAGCCCTTCTCGCTCTATGTAGGTGCGATATACAACCAAAATACATGAAATTTAAGTTCACTCTGTAAAGCAAGAAATAGCAAGTAGAGACTCGACCATTTAATTCCCTTCCTATTGTTTCTCAGCTGAACCCAAACCATGGAGTTATTTGCTGCAAATTTTTACTACGAACTTCTCATGGCGAACAAAGTCCTTCGTACACACGAGGAAGCTGTAGACGAAATGGTCATTTACTTTAAACTGTTTCTACATCTGATTACTACATAGCGCAAGAACTGTACATGCTCGGTATGGGTTGTGTAAAGAAATACTACGAGACAGTGTCATAGATAGTAGATATGTCTGCATTGGTTTGAGTACAATGCGTACTTTTTTCCGATACATCGGTTTCATTTTGTTATTGTTTAACTTGTTGCAATACCGTCAATTAACTCTTGCCGTTTTACTTTTTTGTATTGAATAACTTTGCTGAATTCTCTTTCACGTGGGGTGTAGGAATAATGGTTTGTCTTCAGTGGGATTACTGTACGTACGTAACGTAAGCAGAGAAGTGATTTTTGCACATTTTTCTAAAAATTTCGATAGCATGCAATGTGCAAAATGAGTCAGCAGCGATAGGGTTAAAAACAGATAGATATGATTTTTACACATTCATTTTCTCATGGAATATCGTTATTACAGTAAGCTGAAGCACACGCGGAAACGAGGCTGCAGAGGTAACGATGCGTATCATTATACGTCCGTACACGTGCCTGTATTTGTCTATCCGGACGCTGTTCCATACCCTATGTCATCTAAATTTCACCCCGGCATGGATGGGTTTAGGCAACTAATTCCAACTGATGAGCATGTCTTTCTGCTTGTTTCTGCATTCGCCTGTCCAAGCGATAGTACGTAACTGATGGGTACAATAACTAGTCAATGAAGCAACATTAACTATCCAGTTGACAAAAAAAAAAATAAATAAATCCTGAACAAAATTCTCTTTAAAATCCCATTCTCGCTCCAACATTCTTCTCACTTTTCATGGGCGTAGTGACTGCAAAGAAAAATCTAAAAATGACAGACAGTCCGTACTGGCTGTTGGGGATGCCATGAGGGTTTCAGAGAAAAAAGAAAACCCTGCTGCGTCGCATATCAAAAATTTATAATTGTACTCAGAGAAGCCGTCAGCAACGAGAGTGTTAAAAGCGTGAATAATCTCTGGCAAACTTATCAGCATCAACGCAATGTTGCTGGCTTATTATCAGTCGTTCTATTATTAGTTAACATGAGTAATTCATGTCCTGCTTGACACAACGAGGGGAGTTAGAAAAGGAAAGTAAAACAAGGGTAGTGCGGTAAGAAAAGATGCAAAATACTTGCACGCACGCAGGAAAGCCATTAATAGTAACAGTGGCAGTGGTAGTGGTAGTTCAGCAGTATGATAGGGTTGCAATAGCAAGGGAGGTCTTGGAAATGTTTTTACGCCGGTAGTTCCACCAGAAAGTCTCAACTAAAAATGAATGAGAACTTACACGATTTATTCAACTCTGAGGTTTGGCTAGTGCACTACTACAAGCAAGAGAACAAAATGCAGAGTAAGGAGGATAGAAAAACCCTACCTACGCAACCTTACCGACTATCCTCACAGCAAGCAAGAGTTGCGGCCAGATGTAACAACCCCTGCGACACAGCACTAGGGTCACCCTGGAAACGTGAAGCCCATAAACGTTCTGACAATGATCGGATACAACAGAATATTCCCTTAGGAGACAAGGACAGCTAGTTAGCACTCCCTATGTTCAACCTCCTCCAAGGGGTTACAACATAACTGATACAGATGTCGCAATATGATAGGATGCTGGAGCGTCACACTAGACACGCTTGAGTCAGAAGTCGACCCTCTCTGCTAGACAGAATTCTTACGGTTGTTAGCCAGCTGCAGCACCATTCCAGAGGTGCGGATGCTACTGTTGGGGTACTGACCTTAACAAGGAATAGGGATGGTTGGGGCGAGGGGGGAAGAGGCCGCAGTTGTCTTATGAGCATTCCAACTCTGACGCAATAGTTTCGACATGCAGTTGCCAGAGGGCATCTAACTGCAGCACGAACCACTGCATGTGAATTTCCCCGTTTCGGGGTGCGGTCAAATTGAGGCTACCATTACCAGGTACAGTGCATGATCAGATATGGCGGCCATAGCTCAGGCCGTTTACACGGCCTCTGTTGTTATTACGGCACCAGCCTACAGGAGCGAGAGAAGACGAGGGGGGGGGGGGCGACAACAGTGAAATTATGACACGAAACGATCAAAGAGCCAGAAAACGCGTGAGTATTGACTAGTATTAGCACTAAAATACCACACCTGGGCGCTGAGGAACGCTCGAGGCCCTGCTCAAAAATACCCTAAAAACATTCATGATTGACAGAAACGCCTGTGACTGACAGAAACGCCTATACTACACGGACGAGCACAGATTCCATCGATGAATTGCAAAGGCGGGCACAGATCAGGGAATTCACAGAACTAGTGAATGTAGCCCGTACTGCAATTATCACCAGTATGGTGTAAGGCTATGTCCCGATCGACCTCGTCACGTGATCGCTTTGCTCGCTTCGTGTGACAAGAGAAAATCGTAGTTGCATTAGCAGCAGACAATGGTGGATAACTCGGGCATGTTGAGGGCTCGACAACACTGACATAAACAACACGTTGCTCTTTAATACAATTAGCTGAGGGACGGTAAGCACGGTATGGAGCACCAGCTAGCGAAGGAAACACGTAAGTGGTTACATGCAGCAGAATTACGTAACTCACGAATAGAAAGGTTTAAAAATTTATCTTTACATTGAGTGAATTTTGTATGCTTCTTTCCTAAATCCCAACTTATTATTTTACCAAATTTCTTACTAAACTGGATCAATTTCTTTTATAGTTTTACTAAAACTCCGATGGAATTATTTAATGAACTTGGCCTGATACATTAGATAAATATATTTTATTTGCATTGCCTAAATCTTTGATCAAATACGTATTTTTCAATATTCAGCATCAAATTTGCTTCTAATTTTATTCGTATATATAAAACTCTATGTTTTGCTTCGATAACATACAACAAAGAAAGCAATATCTCTTTTACCTGGTGGTATACGTCAACATGAGATGTCTTGTTTTAAGTCAAATTATTTATTTTTACACAAAGTACTACAGGACTGTCTCAGGGTAGTATGCTAAGAAGCGAGACTGTTATAGTCTGTTAAGAATATATATTTCTTATCAGCGCATTAGTCACCGTTCATTTTAAAAGTACAACAACTAAGTTCACTAGAATTCCTTAGCAATTTTAAATACATATATGTTGATTAAAAAAAATGGTAAAACCGCAGGTATAGAAACTCTCTCTTCACGTTACATCAGCCTCTGAGAAAATCATTTTACGATCAGCTGCTGCTGCTTACACGTGTGTTTTGTCCATGACTGTAAACCTACTGTATGTGCTCAACTATTAATTCCCTCCCCTATTTTACAAGAAGACAGACCAAAGATCAGTTGAGGATGCGGTATGCTGTCTAATGGAATGTGCACAGCATCAGGGTTATGCCCACATTGCATACAGCGCGACAGCTGCTGATGCCTGTGATTGCGACGCGTCTCTCCACTAGATTTTACCAATTTTTTGCGTCGGCGGCCGGCGTATAGCACTTGCCGTTTACATCACAGTAAACTCCACTCACGTTGATGTTGGAGCCCAAAAATCGAGGTCGGAGTCGGAAACTGGCTAGAACAAGGAGTCAGCGTCTGGCATTTTTAGAGTCCTGGGTGTCGGAGTCGGAAACTGGTAATACCCAGGAGTCGGAGTTGGACTTGAACTAGCTGACTTTAAACCCTGAACAGCACCTGTACACATGAGGTAAAACATTTATTTACAGGTACTACTGTTAACAAGGTGAAGCTTTTAAAAGAGTAGTTCTGCAGCATCTGAGCAACACCAACATGAACAAAACATATGAGAAACTCTCAATGACCAATTACAACAAAAGAGTACCTACGTGAGACAGAGTTGAATGCTACTTTGGGCTCACTCTTAACCCTGCCACTTCCAACGCGTTCTTCAGACGTCATTAAGAGTAAATAGTAGTCAATAATTGTCGATGGTAGACTGGCGCTTTCGGAAGAAGATTCAATAGTTACTGATGGTAAAAGCAGTGTTAAGAACGCTGTAGATAACGTCATTGAAGATAAGGTTAAGAACTCTGGAGATAACATAGTTAGGGATAAAAATTAATCAAGAACTATATAGCGATACCGTACTAAGAATAGCACCAAAACCATTAGCCTGGACCCACCGATAGAGTTGACATTATACATATATATATGTTAGAGAAGCCGTAGGAAAAGATAGGGTTAAATATTCAAAGTTAATTAAAACTAGAGCGCTCTGTGTGCGCATACATCCGCCAAGCAAGGCAACTATAACGAAAAATTTAAATTAGTTTTGAAACTATGATTTCCTTTGTATCATCGCTAAAATTTATTTATTTGTGCATTTGAAATTAATAACAGCTCCTGCAATTTTCTTGAAAATCCATTCATAACTTTTCGAGTAATGTTGCTAAAAAAACATACTTAGAAACATTAGTCAAAAAGACAGGCTGATCATCATGTAACAACTCATGTAAAAATCATACAAATCCGTCCTTAAAATTTAGCTATGGTACTGAGGAAAAAGAAGCAGAGTAGCAAACAAACAATCGGTTGAAGAGATCTGCACCGAATGTTAGCCATCTGTTGCTCCTTTCATGCCTGGCAATCTCTGTAAGTTTCGAAAGGATCTGTCCATACTTTTTGAGTAATCTTAGTGACAGACAAAAAGGATAACGGACGAAAAGACAGACAAACACGACAAAAACGTAACCTCCTTGGCCTAGATAACTACCGATATAGTATTGGAGGTAAATACAAAGTCAACTGTGACTGAACCCTCCACTTGGAAACCCACACGCACTGGTTTGTGCTGCAGATATAGGCCAACTAGCCCCAGTGGATTAAGTACAGCTGCAGCCGACCACGGGTCGTTACGAACTATGACGCCTAAACGGAAGGTCCAACGATAACTTCCCATGCCCTCCTATTCCTGGTCGGGTAAGTGCCCCCACGCAGCTCTGCATATTAAGCACTAGCTGATCCAGCACGCCGGTTGCCACAAAGACCGCTCGGCTAGCTCGTCGCTCGATCCCGGCACCTTAAGCACACAAATCAAGCACGTATGGTCTGCTGCTGCCGTGGGTATAAGGAAGGAAATGGTACGAGAGTTGTTCGAAATAACATATGGAAGAGTTGAAGAAGCGTACCAGGAAAAGAAAACATAAAGCGGCGCCGCTCTAAGAACTACCTATAGTGGCATAAAAAGGAACATTATGGCTAACTAAAGTTATCTTCCGTTAACAAAAATGGTGATCATTTAGTATAACAAAATGACATTCCGGTTGAAAAAAACTTATTTCATTCTAGTTCGCTAAAGGGACCTACCTCAAACATACCAGCTTCTGGTATAAATAAAAAGTGTCTTTGTGACTCAAACGAAGTAACCTCCTGGTTTGAAAAAGTGACTTTCTGGCTTAGAACGGCGACCAGGGTTGATAGGTCGAACTCGTTGAAGGTGATCTGTGACCTAGTTTGAAACAATAGCCTTCCGGTTGAAATTTGAAAGTAGATCCAGTTCGAAAAAGTACCCTTTTCGTAAAAAAAAAAACTTTTGTTGAAGGATCGTGGAGCTGATTTAAAAAGGTTACTTTCGGAAAACATGTCAGTTTGGCTCCTTATTTTAGGGACGCATCCGGGCTCTTTTTTTACTGCTGCGAGCTACACCAGCGACGTCACGACACGACCTTACAGTGCGCGCTGCACGACGCATACTTTTTTATGCTCCATTTTTAGCTGGTGGTTGCTAAAACACTAGAGAAAGACAGGTCACAACAAGGGAGTTGCTCTAGCATTTCTTGAAGCCATAGAAGCAGTGCGTGTAAATTTAATGAGAGACGAGGAAGCCGCACTCCGGAGCTCCTCCAAAGTTGCCTGCACTAACGCTCTGTGGTGCAAGTGGCTCGGAAGACGGGAAGACATAGCAAGTAAAAGTTTAGGATCGAGTTCATGTGTAGTCTTTTTTTTTTCAGTGGCTCGCTCAAGAAAGAAGGCAGCGAATAAGATAGAGTTCAGGTAAAAGTTTTTCGTTTTTTTTTTCAAAGTTTTCATTTACACCATTGGCGTTATAATGTGGAAGCGGCTCGGAAGGGAAGCACAATCAACTGAGAACAATTTATGATGAAGTTGATGAGTAATTAACTCATCTCAGTGAGTCAGGATATAGTAAAGCAAAACTAAGAGTCACGTACGTAGTAGTTATTTCCATCAAATTTTTCTCATTCAGTTTTTACGGGGGTTGAGGAAGTGATTCGAAAAGCTAGAGAAGAAGTAAATGTTGTGAATGGAATTGAGGGATCATAGCATAATAGTTTTTATGTTTTTTAAAGACCACAATAACCATAGCTTAAATGCCCCTTATATTGGGTTAATTGTTTTTTCCCTTTTATATCGCTAGCAATTCATCACTTGAAATATTATAGAAATGTAACTGCAAACGGCCTGAACTTGCAGAGAGAAAGACAGAGAGGTTTACATACGAAAGAAAATACCACAGGCGTGAGTGAAATGTACACAAGTGCCCTACAATCATCGTCGATCCATTTAACAGGCTTGAAACAAGTGCAACATTGTCCATAATACATGCAAAAATTATTACTATCATTACTTATTATTATCGAGGAGATTTCACGACCCAATAATTAGATCGGTTGAGCGATGTTGGGCTCTACACTCTGGTGCCGGGTCACATCCCGCGACATATGGCTCAGAGCACTTTGAGAATGATGTGCGCTGTTCCGAGTAGAGCGTTCTTCTGGAGGGTTCCTGGATGGAGATGGCCGCATTTCAGCTCTCGGAGGGCAGTCTTGAGATTCTAGGACATGGCCCCCAGAGCTCCGATGACCACTGGAACGACGTCGACCTTCATCTGCCCCAGTCTCTGTAGTTCGATGGCAAGGTCCCGGTACTTTTCCTTCTTCTCCGCTTCCTTGTCGATGATTCGGGAGTCGAATGGGATTGAGACGTCGATCAGTTTGGCTGACTTCTCCTGTTTGTCTTTGACGACGATATCCGGTCGGTTGGCGTGAAGTACTCGATCGGTTTCCATCCTCTTGTCCCAGTAGATCTGCACGGCCTCGTTTTCAACCACGGGCGCGGGTTCGTGCTCGTACCACCTCTCACTGACAGGGAAGTTATGGATCCGCAGAAGGGTCCAGTGAAGGTGTCGGGCAACTTTATCGTACCTGCGCTTGTACTCCTTTTACACCAGCACTCCGCATTCGCTTATGACGTGGTTGATGGTTTCATCCGAGCTCCTGCAGATTCTACAGGTACTAGAGACGTTTATCTTTTCGATTTTCTTTTGGATATGTTGTGCGCGATCAATCGATCGCGAAAATCCATCGATCGCGCACAACAGATATACCTGGTTCTGAGGGCTTGCTCTTGAGCTACCAGGATAGTGCCTTCTGTTTCCCGTTTCAGCTCACCCCTCAAGAGCCAGTTCTATGAGTCGGGGACTATTTTGTCCTGAACAGCCTCGAGGTACTGGTCGAACATCTTCATGCTCTTCCATTTGTTAGTTCGGTTTGAATTGATCAGGAGTTTCGGTCTCTTTCAGCAGCTTCGCCTCGACTAAGCAGCGTGCCTACTGGACGCCGCTCTCTCTAAGGTGTTGGGAGAGAGCGCTTCTTTCCGATTCGACGCAGTCGTCGACGCTGATGAGGCCACGGCTCCCCTCTCTTCTTGTAATGTTATTATTGTTATTGAAGAACACGATGAGACTACGATGATATGCCATTTCAAGACAATGTTATTATCGAAGGGGATTTTACAACCCCAAAAAATGAGTTGGTTGAGCGATATCTAGCTCTACGCTGCGCTCTAGCGCCGGGTCGCATCCCGCAACCTAAGGCTCAGAGCACTTTGCGAATGATGTGCGTTGTTTGTAATTATTCTTCTTATTATAGTGGTAGTGCCCGCCTCTTTACGCAGAAAGCTATTTCATCGATCACAAATAAAACTTGAGCAATATTGGGCATGCCATACGAACGATACCCAAAATTTTGTTCCACCTTGTTCACTGTGAAACTTTGTTTGCACCTGTGCCGTCATCTAACAGAAAATATCGGTCATTTCCTATACCGTGACTACTCTATCACAAATACCAAATACCTTTACCGTAAGTCTGGCTCGGTTTGCTCGCCAATGTTTTCTCCTAACGTATAGAGGGTAACCGTTCATTAAATTTTCTCCATGTTGTTCATCATAAAACACTATCACTTACACTAGAGCACATTACCTTTCCACCTATCTTGTTCTCAATAAACCCTTTAACTTACACAAGGTCACTTTGTATTTCAGCTTATCATGCGCTTACCATCAAACTCTTTCATTTACACATCACTCTGTATTTCGCTTGATCTGGTTTACCGTTTAACCATGTCACTTATACTTGATTCTTGTAAGTATTTTAGCCCATTTTTTATTGTGCAACCAATTCATTTACACCAGTCAGGTCCTTGTACTTCGCTCCACCTAGTTCACCATTTAGCCATTTCACTTACACCAGGTCACCTTGTATTTCGCCCCATCTTGTTCACCATGAAACCCTTTCACCAGACTCGTTAAATCTCGCGCTCAGGTCCATTAAGCTTTTACTGTGAGTTCGTAAACGCCAGCCTCCCAAGCACCAGGATTTTATTGAGGAAGTATTTTTGTAGCTTAGTTATAAAACTATGGGCAGCGAAGTCCAATATTCCCCGGTGCTTTTTTTGGTTTTAATCTGCCAAAGTTTGCTGTCCATTAGTCGAGCGATCATTAGTTTTCCTACAAAAAAGAAAGCTTAGAACGAAACTAAAAAAAACGAACACTCACTTTTTTAGTCGGGAGATGGAATGATTGCCACGCCATCACTCTCGACTACAGATTCATTCCTGATATTCCAAGTTTCAATAATTGATCGCTCGCTGCTCGTTTGATATCCGAAGTTCATGGAAGTGACCAGCTATGCCGGATTAAATTAAAGGGAGGATTTCAGGCAGTTCGGCTCTGCCGCGCATGACAGTTAAGTCACAAAAGTTTATTCATAATGTGGGTTTTTGCAGCAGACGTTAATTAAATTCAATTGAAGGCTAGTATGTCTAATGTAGAAAAGCCTTAGGCACAATTTAAGTCGTTACTGCACTTCTCGTATTACCCCTCAAATTGCTCGTTAGCAGGTGATGCCCAGTTACATTTTCGTTCTACATGAAATTTTTTCCCCGCAGGTGATGTTAAACTGCATTTCTCCTGTGCAAGTAAAGCTGAGTTACTCTTCTCTTCTCCGACTGACGCTGAGTTACGCTTCTCATTTGTGACAACTCTCAATCACATTTCTTTTTTTTTTCCAAAACGTGGGATTCACCAGTAACTAGAGTACTCTGAGAGCGTATACCTCCGCCAAGCAAAGCAACGTCAACGAAAATTTCAAATTGGTTCTTAAACTATGTTTTCCTCTTTATCAGCACCAAAATCTGATCATTTGTGCAGTCAGACAGCAATTAAAGGTTCTATCACTTTCTTCGAGATCCGTCCGTAAGTTCACGAGTTATGTTCTTACCTTCGACAAACATTAGTCAAACATTCAGACTCTGAACGAACCGATCACCACCAAGATATGATCATTTACGTCTTTCAACATTTCTAACAATTCCTGTAAATTTTATGAAAATCCGTTCGAAACTTTCTGAGTTATTCTGCTTAAAAACTAACTAACATGTCGTCACAACATTGTAGTGATGTACTTATCGTAATATACCTAACAACTCTTGTAAATTTCATAGAAAAATGTCAATTACTTCTTGAGTTACGAACTTATGACATTGAGAAAAATGAAGCAGACAAACAAACAAACGATCAAACGGATGAACGGATCTTCCCCAAAAGTTAGTCATCTGTTTACACTACCATACATAACAATCCCTGTGAATTTCATAAAGATCCATACATAATTTTTGTTTAGTTATCTCGGAGACATATAGACAGAGACAAACAGCCAGACAGACAAACTCGACGAATACATAACATCGGCAGAGGCAACGATGAAAAGATTGCACTGTTGCAGCGGATATGTTTCATACTTTCCTCTCTCTCTCCTGGCTCTGTCGAGCTTCTTGCTTAATGTGCTGCTTGTTTTTTCGTTGATGATTATGCCGGCCGCACTCATAAGTTGACTATGTCATTTTAACTTCTCAATTTACCTCCACATTATAGTGCCTCTTGGACATCAAAGCTAGTAGAACAATGTCGTATGTTTAGATCGATCATTATGTGAACCTATTGCAGTAGTAGTAACTAAGTTTTTCATGAAGATAAAAAGTATTATTGTTATCAATTCATGTGATCATTGAAAGCACATAGTAGGGTTGGTTTCACAATCAAATTTTCATTGTAGTGACTAAATGATTTTGCCAACTATGAAGCACCTAAAAATTTTTTCAATTGAAGGATGCAGAGCGATATTGGTTCACTATATAGTTATCAATGCAATTTTTGTTGGTAGAGCACCTAAAAACCGTCGCCATGTTGTAATTAAAGCGCAAAAGTTATTCATAATTGTGAAACATTAATTACACCTACAAAACGCGACCTACTATGCACTTCAATTGTACTTCATGTAATGAAACTGTAGAATGGGTAAATATAACTGGACCATGCCCTACGCTCCATCTTCACTGAACTTTAATTAATCGGACTATAAACTACGTTAATTTATCTTACTGCAAATCATTTTCTGTTTTCCATCTTTGCGGTGCTCTGTTCACAGTATATTTCTTATAACTTAATGAATCAGACCATAATTCTCGTTAATAAGTCAACTTGACTGTTAGGAATAAAAAGTGTAGGGCAAAGAGCCAATTTATTGACGCATCCCATATGTGATGTTAGTTTTAAACATGAACTAGATGCAACTTTTCTGACCTTTTTCATCACTTTATAACGGCTCTGTCTTTGCTTTTTGCATATAAGTAAAGAAACAAATAAATGAAGAAATACGACTACACCAGACGAAGGTTGATTGTCGGAAAATTATAAAAATAGGTATTAACAAAAAAAAAAAAAATACTTACTGATATCATATCAGCTAGTCGTCATTTTTTATTTCAAACACTAACCAAGACCTGGCAAACTTATAGACCAGCTTTGAAGACCCTGTGAAAGTTTTTCGAGATAGAAACAGCGCCATAGCTAGCTAGCTACGAGAAGCAATACGTGTCGGCAGTAGCGATGAGGCAAGTATATTGCACAGGATTTAGAATAGCTGATTGAAACTGTATGGAGTGTTCTTTTTCCCTTAGGGAATTAGCGCTGCCTGTGTTTTCCCTTACACATTCTAGGGTACAAAATAGTATTGCCTGTGTTTTTCCTCACACATCCCCGGACGCACTATCGTCGTTCACGACCACTGCGCGTTCAAGTAAGCTTTGCTGCGAGCGCCACCACTAAAGTAAACACTACCTAGGCTAACCTAACCTAGCCTAACCTAACCTAACCTCCTTACCTTACCTAACCTAACCCAGCCTAACCCAACCTAACCTTTCTATCCTAACCTAACCTTACCTAACTTAATCAGCGATACAGCGAGCAGCGCGGCGCACCAACCTGAACGCCGCTCACACGCACACGATCAGCGTACACAAACACGCACACAAATCGGTAGTGAACGACGGTGGCGCTCCTCGGATACTAGATACTGTTGGCCGTGTTTTCCCTTACACATCGCAGGGTGCTAGAAAGAGCTTCCTATGTGTTTTCCTACACCTGTTGGGCACTAAATAGTGTTGCCAATGTTTTTCTATACACCTATTAGGGTAGAAGATAGTGTTGCCTATGTATATCTTCCCTCACACCTTTTATGGTACTAGGGGTATATTCGATTGGGCGTTAAAATTCAGTGTAAGAGGATTGATTAGTCCGGAACTTCAGACAGAAGCATTGGATTTGTCACTTTGAAACGTGTTGCAAGTCTTTGTGTGTGTGTGTGTGTGTGTGTGAGGCAACGCGATCATGATGCAGCTGCTCAAAACTCCATTTAACTGAGCAAAATTATGTTCTGGAAGCGCCAAGGGTACTCGATCGATGGTCAATGCCTGAATTTCCATTGAACTGGTTGAAACCAGCGCACTTTCCGTATGTATGGAACAAGACAAGCCTCGAAGGCCTAATTTTGGCGCTCAATCGAAGACGCCCTATATTATATAATGGCAGCCCCAACTTTCTCCTACACCTCTTAGTGTACACTAATACTAAGGCAGTTTGTGCGTGGTGAAATTCCTCTGCAGCGTTGCCAATTCTATGAGTATTTCTGAGATTTCTATATTTGCCGGTAGTGAAGATATAGGCCGAAAAATCTCAGAAAGGCCCATAGAATTAGCAACGCTGTACAGGAATTTGACCATGCTCAAACTGCCTTGATATAGTGGACAGAGTAGCTACGGACCGTGTTGCCTATATTTTTCCCTGTAGTAATACCGCTAAAGTGGCCTCTAAACAGTACTGTTTGTACATCTGTATCGACTGTACAGTAGCCATCACCTACGTTTTCTTTTAAGCAGATAATTTCCTCCGTTTATCCGCTAGCAAATTGGGTAGTATCGTAAATACATATATCCCCATAGGCCAGGGTAACAGGCAGCATTTCACCTCAAACTACTGCATACGCTGCCTATCTTGCAGCAGCTGCAGCAGCTCGAGCTCCAAGTTACCCTTAATTAACTAATTCCAATAATAATGCAGCAACAGGAGCGACAACGAGTGCGTGTGTTATTGGAGTCGCCGATCGAGTCAAAGCTAATGGACTTCGTCCCTCTGTTGACTTTTGAAGTCACCTTCAAACGAGCTTCGATGTTAAAAATAATGAAAGCGTTCGCGAGTCATATGAGAGGATCGTGAATAATAGATAGGCTTCGATATTAATGGTAAATATTTGTGCCGAACATCTGCTTGAGAACGAGAGCAGAAGATTTAATATGCATAGTATAATCTTGATATGTGCCAGCCGCATCTACTTTAACGAGTTCATCGCAATCATTGTCATTGGTTTGATACAATTTAATAATTGTCAAACGCATTTGATTGCAAAATAATGTAAGTACATAACAATCCCGCTGAAATTATGCAAATATGAGGATATATCACTATATATATTTTTTACATAATAAGCATTAATCTGGATCCACAGTTAATGCCATCAGTTGTAAATACAGTAAGTGCATACACAATGCATATCAGCAGGCTATATTTAAATCAGTAGTAACCTCCACCAGCAGGTGTTTAGGCCGGCCCAAAATACTTAAACCGGTCTAACAGTTTGTTGCGCCCAGTAAAATGTAAATAAAATTTGAAGAAAAATATGTTACTGATTTATTCAAAATAAACTAAAGAAAAAGAAAATATTAAGAATAGTTGCGTTCAGTGTCACCGGTCGTTAATATTGCACGAATAATCCTGCTGCTAAAAAACGTACCAAGCAAACCTCTGTCTTTGATAAAGCACAGGTTATAGGTTACATCGGGCGGGGAAATCAGCCAGATGTGTATTTAAAATTATGACCAAAAGTCAAAGCCTTAGGACCGTGCAAGGATAAGGTGAAATGCAGTCTTTGATGAAGAGCGGCAGAGCTAAAATTGTGAATACTTGCAACAGACGTTCTCTGAATCGGTTGGTGAAAGCAAACCGGCGGAAAGCTATTCAGCAGCTGACTAGCACGTTAAACCAAGGTCCTAAGAAAATTTAACCATAAACCAAGCTGCTAATGGAAATAGGCAAAACAATTGGTCAGTAGAGAAATCGAACGAAACGGATCCAATTACCAAAGGACCACAAAGACTACATAAGAGTGTAAAGCAACAGAAACACGTCCTATGGTCGAATGAATCGAGGTTCACCGTGTTCCAAAAAGATGGTAAATTTAGAGTGAGACAGAAGCCCATGAAGCCTTAGAATCTTCACTCATCCTTCGGACAGTGCATGCTTCTGGTGCAGAGTAATGATCTGGAGATACCTACACGGTTGAGCGTAGGCTCGGTAACCTTCTGCAACAACAAAATGAAATCTCAGGATTGTTGGAACACACTAGGTGACTAGTACACCTGCTTATGGATTCTCATTTTCCTGATGGTCTCGGTAGTTTTGAGAACGACTAGTCTCGCATCCACCAGGACGCATGTAGGGCAATATTGGTTGATCGGTCCAGGAATCACGAGGCATCATTTTCTCGCACGGAATGGCCTCCACTCTCACCTGATTTAAACTATACTGAGAAATTGTTGCACAGCGGAGGGAGCTGCGAGAGTCAAGAACCTCTTTCTTCTTCGTTGAAAGACATTTCTGAACGACTGTTTATACTGTGGGCAAAGGTCGTATAGATGTTGTAAAATTTGGTAGAATCTATGACTAACAGAGTGGAAGCTGTAATTAATACAAAAAGGGGTCCAATACACTATTAAACTAGATTGATTTCATTACACGCACATTTGTCCAAGGTAAGATAAACTTTTCGGCCCGATAGCGTATGTCTTAAGGGTACGATGTGAAAGGACTCAGTGCAGTAGGTAAACACAACTTGCCTCGGACAACTGGTAATTTACAAATGCAACATGCGCGATCGATGTAAAGTAATGAATCGAAATGTAACTGAGCCAGGATAAGCCGCGATTCTTTTACAGGAACATGAAAGAAAAATATTTAAAAATATATATTTTTTTCTGCCTCTCTGGTGCACTAAACCGAAAAATCTAGATCACTTTAAAAAATGTTGGCGCTTCGACAAGATATCTCGTGTTTTCAAATGTCTGGTCGCTAAGGTTGCGGCAACTTTTTATATTTTAGTACACAAATTAGGACTTTGTCAGCCAACCTTCGTGTTTTAATTAATAGAATAAAGGCTACAGCCTCGTTGATAAGAAACAAATCAGTTCCAATACATATTTCGATAGGTACATAGTTTTCAACCAATCAAATAAAGGCTAAATCCTCGTTGATGTAAAATAAATAAGTGCCAATACGTAATTCGATGGGTGCATCGTTTTCAGTTAATCAAATAAAGGCTAAAGCCCGGTTGATAAGAAATAATTAAGTTCCAATGCGTAATTCATTAGATACATCGTAAGTATTTGTGAGTAAACTGCTGACACTATTAATACAAGGCTATGCAACCTCGCTGCAATGGTTATTTTTGCCGCAGGAACAAAGCAAGAGAAAGAACTCCAATTATAAAGTAACAGAGCTGGAGTAAAAGAAAGTTAAGGGGCTGGTTCGAGATAATTAATGATATTTGGAAAATCAATACCAGAGGTCACCCTTACATAATTAAATGCGACTGGCATTCAGTAAGAAATTTGCAACTCCTAAAACCAGTTTTTGAAGTGCACAAAAGGCTACCTTTTGACATAATTAATTCAGGAAGAGCAAGACGGACGCGGCGAAAGTTAGCAGTAAATGACGCATGCGGTGTAATAAAACAGAGAGCTTTGATCTAATGTTCAATAAATACTAGAGAAACCTAATGTAGAATTCAACACAAGCGTCACGGTAAGACCTTTCGAGCTGGTGTCGCATACATTGACTTTGACGCGTCTCATAAAATATGATTCGTAATCAGTACGCTGGGTATTTATGAAGCGCCAAGGGCTCTTCGTCATACAGAAAATGAAAGGTGTAAGCAACGAAATTAATGCGTCAGATGTGGTTGTATCGGGCAAGTGCCATCAGGGCAGCTAGGTAAGACAGGCAGCGCCTACCCTGCACAAGAGATGCTAGCACTTACATTAATAAAATAAAATGATATTGAATTAAGCCCAATACATAAAATATAATATTATACAGTAGAGTCGACAGTTTTTTCCCGAAACGTCAAATTTTTTTTAAAAAATTATCGACTCTACGGTAAATAAAATGATTATTACGGTTATTTCGTATAACTATGAAGCAGAAAAGGCAAATTATTTCATGAGGTAGGCAAAACGTGCATCTCTCAATCTTTGTACTAATGCTACGGTTGCATATGTGCGATGCATGAACAGCGGCCGGCTAGAGACACCGCCGTAAAACAGGCACCGGGCAGGCCGAATTCTGTGTGCCTGCCTAAAGGCCTGTCCACACGACGAGGCGTGTCTGCGGGCATGTCCCAGGGACATGACCGTGGGACAGTGACCGTGTCCGCGTTTGCTTCCACACGAAGCGGGGCAGCGCCCGGCCGACATGAGAGTGCGGGTGATTGAAATACTTGAACGTCAACGCGCCCTTGTATTGTTCATAAGTGACACGTCCCCTCTCAACCCATCTGTGTTGAGTTCACTGACAAGTAGGGCATGTCCTGCTCTCTAGCAGGTAGAGAGCAAAAAAGAAAAAAAACAGAGAGCAAAATCGGACGTGCCCGGGGTATGCCCTGGGACACGTCCCGTCGTGTGGCTAGGCCTTTAGGTGGTGTGTGAATGTGCGCTTGCGCCTCGCTTACCTACAAGTTTATTTGAGAGTTTTGACTAGCTTCATCTCATTTCTGTTTGGTTTGAAAGGGATAGTGTTTATTTCAAGATATTATCAGGATAGTTTTTGACGAAAAGAAACAAGTTAAAACATGTGGTAGCTCTGAGCCCCAACCTATCCAAAAAATAAATCAATGAAAGTTATTCTAACTTATGAAAGAGTTTTGTTCAACAAAATGGAGGGTTTGTGTTGGTGTACTGCAGTAAATTAACTGTTTTATGCTCATTTTTTGCATTAAAGTGGAAGCATGGGGCCCGGGGGATAGACAGTGTTTTTTAAGAATTTTTACTCTAATTAAAATGCGCTGCCGCTTCTAGGTAAATTCGTTGAAACTTCGTCAAGTAGGATTTTCTAACACAGTCTCGAACAAACGTTGCCCGAAATTTCTACAACTAACATTACTTATTGTCTCTGTAACTTTTTGTGGAAAAGTTGTTCTCTGCATTGAAAATAATAAAAGTTAAACTAGGAGAACAATGCCCATGACAATGGTAAGCTTTCGTCAGTTTCAAGATAAATGGCAAATCTGAATAAGATCCCAGTAGCCACTTCCACGCTATAAAGAACGAAAAATGGAGGGATTTCCTCTACAAATGACATATACTTGAGTTGTAGATGAACTCAGTATTTTAAAATTTTACACTATCCAGAAAATTACTTTGACAATACCTACCCTGAGCATATTCTCGATCACGGCAGGGGCCTCGTATGCATAATGGAAGATTTGCTGTTGGAGGGAACATGCGTATTGTACAGAAGATAAACAGGACCGTTAGATGAATGAAGTGCATGTTTATGTATGAGAATGCAACATAACTGTGCATAGAACATGCATGCAGCATCACACAGAAATATGATCATTGCATGAATATGAAAAATGTTAAATGTTAATGAGAGTGCAATATCGTTGTGTATAGAACATGCGTGCTGGACATCACAGAAATAGGACCATTACATGAATTACATGAATTTGATGGATCTTTAGGTATGAGGGTACAACATGATGCTCTAGGGTACAAGCGGGCTGTATATCACAGAGAAAGGACCTAAAGCACTTCAATCCGCTTTTAATTTCACCAGAGATTAGTGGTCTGATCCCCTTTTATAAAAATACGTATTCATTTGTCACTAATTTAAAGGAACTGTTTCTTGCATGAAATTATGTGCAGGCCAAGTAAGACAGGACGTTTCTATTAGAGACTATGCGTGCTGCTAAGCCCATCCTCAAGGAACTAGTCTAAAACGAAAATCAAAGTACAATAAGTAATGTCTATGATTACACGCTTTGCATTTTTAGAAAAGTGAAAACCTTTAAATCTCTGGAAAAATGAATGTTATGCATGTTTATGTATGTAAGGGCAACGTACTGAGGCTGTAAAAAAACATGGGTTGCGCATAAAATAAAGACCAAACCGTTACTTGAATATTGCATGTTCGGGATGAGAGTGCAACAACATGCTGTAGAAAACATGACCATTGTTCTGAAAATATATGCCCCAAAGTAAGTAGTACATCAGTTACTTATGAATATAAGTGGGGACTCCCTGCTGCACAGAATATACAAACTCTAGCAATTCAAACTAGAACTGACGTTGTAAACACGTCAAGACCTCAAAGCCCACGACCCAGCAAGTCTGGACGGACAGAAACACAGACACACTGAAAACTATTGATCCTCGCGATTGCATTACAGGCTGACGTCAGTGTGCTGATCACGTATGTCCATAAAATACACAATAGCGGACAAGCCCACTCGATATCACAGAAACGGGCTAATGTTTAGTAATGAAACTTGAACACCACATTTTCTAATTAGCAAAGACACCTGAAATAAGTAGTAACTGTTCAAGGTGCCGCAAGGAGTTATTATATTTAATTACTTTTTTTGCAATAAATACACATCGTTACTACAGATCAACGGCTAGAAACAGTCATTAAATCTTAGGCAAGTAAGATGAAATAAATTCGATCAAAATGAATTTTGTCTCCCATCTATGGTGTACGAAGATGAGTTAGTGTTTCTTGTAATAAATGCATCTCTTCTGTCACCATAAACAGTTTATTTTTTGCTTGAGGTCTCTATGTTTACTAGACAATATTTCTTGAATTACTCAGCCATGGGAAGCATCGGCACGGAGTAGACCACCAAGCGTATAATGTAGCCTATGGTACATCAAAAGTTTATGCATTGAATTCGGAACACGAAGTTATGCACATATACAGCACGGTAATGCCATGGGAACTCGTGCATTACAGGTAAGTACACAATGCAGTTGTTGACAAAGAAGGGGACTTGCTGAGTAGGAAAAATGTATGCTGACAGAAATACTGAGCACATTGATAAGCGAACCCATAGACTTGAGCTTTTGCCAGTCTCATGCGCAATCGGATTGCGATAGCGTTACTCTATCCAAAGTGGGAAAGTCGACGCTGAGGACTGCAGTTTTGGATAAATTAACCCTAATCGGATTAGTTTATTTCGATGCAAGAGGGGGGAAGAAGAAACAAGCCGGTAACATGGAGGGAGAACAGGCGAAGCTAGCTTACCGCCTTGACTTGGAAACGATACCTTTTGCCTTCCAATGATACCGCTGCTGTGAAGAAAATCAACCTTGCAATAACAGAAACTAATTGCTATCGATTGCCTCTACAGCTCAGATCAAAGGAAACTTTGTGAGCAACATAGAGGAAAGCATAAAGTTAAGCAAGAAGGTCATTAATTACAGTCGCTGCTGGAGATTGGCCAAAGTTTCTGTGGCTGAAATTCATTGTTGGATGTAGTCGGCATGGTAGCCATACGGTGAGTCAGTTATTCGAACAACTTATAGCTGTAATGAATCCCTAGGCTACACAGTTAATTACTCGAACTAATCCTTTCTCGAGCGAATCATTATTTGAACGAGTTGTTACTTGAACGCACCTTTAAATAAATGAATTACCATTTCAAAGGCTTATTACAGAAATAAATCGTTACTCAAACAACTCATTAAGCACTAAGTTTTTACTAAAACAGCCTATTACCGATACTTGAGCAAAATTTTAGAAGAAAAGCCCATTATTCGAATGAAATGCCGTTGGAAAGACCAATGACTCAAATATACCGTAACTCGAGCAGCTCAGATACTATTTAACTAACTCGTTACGCGAACACAATGTAAAACAGGCTCTTACCTAGCCAATTCATTTCTCGGACAACTTATAAATACAACGAAATATTACTCAAAGTTTGAATACAAAAAATTAATATGGATTCGTAACTCGAACGAGTTTCTTTAACCCTATCCGTTACCAATTTTTTTAGCCGCTTGAGCGCCATGGCGGTACAAATTTGTACAGCCCACTAAAAATGCTTGTAACTTTATCAATATCAGAGTTTTATCTAAATAGTCTCAAAAATAATTTTTTCAACTATATTCTTTTGGCTATTTAATTAAAAGAATAATGCGTCAGAGTAGTTTTAATGTCAATTAAATTCGAATATAAGAAAATATCTCCGGACAGTACAGGGTGAATACTGCGGCAATACATCTGCCGCAATTTTCATACTTTCAGAAGCTAAACGTATGATCGCTTCTATTTTTCATTTCTAGCCGTGTTGCTGTCTCTTAGTGATAATTTTGAATGTTATTTTTGTACAAAAAGGAAATCTACACGGAAATGTTATCATCTAATTTTTTGAATATTTATATTTATCTATATTTTGGCTGTAATGTGCGGGTATATTAGAACTTTATTGATAGTCATTTTCAATTGAGGAAAGTCGCGGAATTTTAAGCGCTGAATATCACTGGGAGCAGAACTGTGAACGAAAAACGATAGGGCGGTGCAATTTTCTACCGCCTTGGAGCGGATAGGGTTAATTCGAACACCAGAACCGTAATGCGCGCCTGTTTGTCAGTAAAACAGGGTTCATCAAAACAGGCTATTGTAAGCTACGGTTCCGCATTGTTCGTTAACCAGACACTTCATTATTCAAACCGCCCTAGACATTTCATTATCCGAACCGTCGTTTAAGTTGCGTAAATATTGTGTTTGGAAATGTTTGTTCCACATGCTCACAAAAAATGCTGATTAATGGCCACATAGCATCAACTTTAAAATATATAGAAAAACTAGCAAGACCCTTTAGACGCCAAATTGAAAACACTGCTAAAGTTTAAGAAAGCGTTCTGGATTAAAAAAATGCATAGCTGCTGCTCTACAGAGCCACCATCAGCACCTGAAGGTCTGCTTCTTTTGCAATAAACTTGAAATTGGGGAAAAATTCATAAAAATATCACTGTTGTAGCGGCTGGCCTAAAAACTTATTTCAGTTTTAGTTGACATAAAACCGCAAAAAACTAAGATAATTAGCTAACTTTACTCTTTCGAATTACCACTAATAATCACCAGATACTTGATACGACAACGGAACAAAGAGTCAAAATTAAGGTGAAATCGATTTTAATTGTATGAACTTTATTTCAGCGTTAAAACCGAATGTTTTTCGGGCCCACCCAATACAGGCGACCATGCAGCCCCTGTATTGTGAACAAGTCTGAATACACGGAGGATTGAGTCTGGTCCACTAGGCTGGAAACTGCCAAATTTGCGGCATGAATTGTCACAATACTAAAAGTGTTTGTATTAGATCGTCAGAAATAGCGGGTAAGCGGGCTGCGCATCAAACTCGCAATTCTGTGTAAGCTCATCACAGTGCGTGCGTTCAAGTGAGCTTCCATGCCGCGCAACAACCATAAGAAGCACTACAATAAGCACTACCTAACCTAACTTTACTTTATGTAACCTTACCTAACCTAACCTCACTTAACCTAACCTCACTTAACCTTACATTACTTAACCTAAAATAGCCTTACCTAACCTAACATGACCTTACCTAACCTTACCCAGCCTTACCTACTTACCTAACCTAACCTGATCTGCGATACACCTAGCAGCCCCAGCACACGAGCTTGAACGCCGCCAGCACGTGCACCGATGCTCGTAAACAAACGTACATAACGAATGGCGAGTTTGATGCCTGAGCAAACGGGCTCAATGCCTACCTGTAAGGAATTGTTTACATGAATTGCAAAAAATCATGAAAAATCCCATATTAGGGCAGCTAGATCTCTAGAATGATAGTAATATCGGTAGTACCAATTTTAAAACACTAATTCTATTAGTAATAACATTTATACACTAATACATAATTTATATAGATGTATTATGTATATTTATCAGATCGTTAGTCTCACCAGTACATGGAGTAATCTAGAAACGAAGCTTACAAGCTACGCAGTTTTCCAGCAAAATAACTACATTTGGGGCTCAGGGGATTCGAACCCGTGACTCTTGCATGGCACGGCGCAACCGCAAGGCCAGCGCTGAGGGAGCTAAAGGCATACTTGCACTGCACGCAGTACTGCACTATGCCTCGCTCCATTACAGCGAGGATGTAACTTGCGTCCATTACCGCTTTCTATGGAAGCTTACAGTCTTCACGAGATAATTACTACACAATAAAAGTCAGAGTTTTAGTTCCACTCTCTGGCCTTGCGATTGTGCCGCGCTATACTTGGGTGCCGGGATCAAATCGCCCGAACAACTAATGTGCATACATAGAAGGTTGTAACGAAAGTTACCAGAGCTTTTGAGTGGCCTCTGCCAGTGTCATTACGCAGGTTATAATAGATATTTTGAAGAGAACAAGCATTGCTCTCAGTGTGCTTAAAAAAAAAAAAGAACCGTGATCCTCCATACCTAAACTTACATTACTATGGACTAGGTCACTAGGTCTGCACATAGCTTACACCCGAATACCGTTTTTGTTTTATCGTGACAATTCAGCATTTTCCTTAGGATAGACTGTTACTTTCAGATGCATTCATTTAAAATGAGATTTAAGTCAAAAATAGCCTGGTTTGAATTCTCTAATAGATGTTTTTATGGCTACCTTTGTGTTTCTTTTATACTGAGAACTAGCTTTCCAATCTAAGTCCAAAATCTGATGCTATGGACTAATACCGCAGTTTATTTACCGTTCATGTTTCTCTCTCGTGTGAGTACTTTATCGCCCAAGCAGAGTGTCAGTAGAGATTAAAACAAAAGCGTGCTGGAACAATGAGCCGTTTAGAATTTGGTGAAAAAAAACTGAATTTTGAAAATATAATCCTGCACGAGGCTATTTCATAGTGTCAGATAATGTTAAATTTTATTTGTATTTTTACACGCAGCGCTGAATCCGTGTTGCCATAATACAGTTATATTGGCTCATAACTTCACCTTACAGTGGAACATAAATACAGTTTGACAGGTAATGCGCTAAAAATTAGAATAATAGATCAATCAAAACTCTGGTTGTTACAACCTGATATAGATGCATACAATCATATTCTTCATCGAAACACTCTCACAAGTAAAATACAATATGCTCAACAGACAAACACTCTGAAATGTCTGAAACAGAGGAATAATCAGAACGAGAGATTGCCAGTGAGTCGCCCAAGACATTAACAGTTACTCTTCTGCCATACCCGGCCAAAGCCTGGCTCGAACCTGAACTTCGCCAGAGTCGGCCTGTGCGTTGACACGCCCCAACTTTCCATAATTATTCTAATGGCGTCGAAGTTAGGCGATTCTTTCGGCTGAGATCATGTCTAACGTAAGGTAACTCCTGTGAGAGGGGATAAATTGCTACCTAATTGAATACGTGACACTCAAAAGAGCTCGCTTTCGGTTACATGTGAAGTGAGCGTTGAAGAGTGTGCTCTCGTGTCACTAAAACAAAGCCTTGAGTACCGTTCCAGCCCACCAGAACTAATTACGCTTCAGCATGCAGGCTCCTGAACACGAGCAAGACGATATCCCTGACTGGCGGTGATTGCATGATGCGATGTCCAACACGGCTTTCTTTTATTGACTCGTAAGTAGAATATCTTCTTTTCACATTAGCTTATATGTAATGAAAGTAGTCCTCTAATATCCAAATACCGTAAATCATCGGTGTGTTGTAAGGTTAGCGCCGGTTGAGACGTCTTCTAATAGCTAGTTAATCTCCAGAAAAATTACTAGTATGAACAGTACATGTAGTTTAACACTATTTGAAACATCCTCTTTACTCTATAACGTAGGCCAGGGGTGGGAAGATTAACAGTTTGATGCACAGACGCAGACATTCATGAGTTTTACTTTCTAAATGTTTGAAGCTGGTGCAAGATACTGTAAGGATACGAGGGTAGTTGCAAAATAAATGCCTCCTACTTTTCAGCTTAAAAGTTGAAGAGCTACGAAGATGAAAGTAGCAACTCTAAAACGAGCAACCTTACGTCTGTGCTCCAGAATTTAAATTTCTATGCAGTCACGACCATTCGCAGTGCACTTTCGCCAGCGGTAAACGAGAACCTTGATAGGCATGCCGTCGGTGGTCCTTTTGTTCCTGCGTGAGTATTCCTGGAACCCACTTAGCGCGCGCTCTGCTGTATCATATGGATAACAACATCGTTTCCGGTGCACTGACACCCACATCCAACTCAACTCGCATTTCCTTCACTTTTATCCGCCGATCAGCGCGGATGCGTTGATTGAAGTGCACTTTGTTTTCCGGCGGGGCTGTGCATGACGTCCGGAAAGCACTTTGTCACTTCACATCTCTGCCGCCACTCTGAAATCGACGAACCCATCTCCTAACTGTGCTGACAACAACTGCATTGGTTTCGTAAAAATTCACCAGGTGCCGGTGAATGTTGATTAGTTCAATTTTTTCTGCATGGAGGAATTCAATGACCACAGCCGGAGCCCACTCTGCGTACAGTGGGACCTTTTCCTGCGCTCATGCTGGATGGTGTATCACTTCCTGTGGTTGATGACTTGGTAATCTTGGGTGTTAATTTTGACCCAAAGTTGACGTTTGAGCCCCACATTCGTTCGGTTGCCTCACGTGCATCG
>LQNS02277097.1:32378596-32393643 GCA_001587735.2 Parhyale hawaiensis | reverse complement strand
AGCAGTAATGAAAAAGAAACTCGCCGGAGCAGACTATCATTACCCAGGTTGACCTATTAGTCAGTCGGGTCGTGATTTAGGGCGTGCCATAAGAAGAATACGGTTAGTGCACCGTTAAGTTACGGACAAATTACTTAAAGACTCGGCATCGATTTTGTAGCAGGTCATCTGCATGCTGCGTGGGAACTGAAGGAGGCCAGGTAGTGCTGCTCATGGTGCTTGCATATTACAGGCAGGAAGTAAACAGCGACATGGCGTCCGTAGTTTTATTACAGTGAGAGATACAAAAAAGGAAGAAAACACCCAGTAGGTTACATAAGATCAAGAAACTAAAGAAACACAAAATAGGGAATTTTTCTTCACAGCAGTGGAATTATTTACCATAGTATGGTATGGTGTATAAGATAGTTTAAGCATTCCTAAATCAGTACTAAGCTGCTCTAAGAGAAGAGAGGAAGTAACCCATGCACGAAGGTGTTCCCAGACAGAATCAACGCGCATGGGAAGAGCAAGTCGGGAAAGAAGAAGAAGAGACGAAAGATCAGCAGTATATAGGAGTATAAATTCGGAAGGAAGCACAGTGGGCACTGGGCATGAAATACTAACGTCCCAAAAACCTAGCTAAGGCTAAGGTAACCGACAGGGTGCCCTTGGAGGTGCTGCTCCCCATAACATATAGGATGGGCGAACCTAAACTAACCTAACCCTATATGGCCTATGCCCCCTGAGGGATTTACAATAGTTCTTAAACAAGCATAAATGAAGCGTCGGTTTCCCGCAGAAATTTCACTGTGTGAAATGTCGCCTATGGAATACGCTGTCCTCATAAGCATTAAGGCTTTTGCAAGTTCAGTTTGTCTATTTAGTCTAATCTATGGAGACTTTCTCCAGGGAAAGTTCTCATGATAGATAGACAAATTTGCCCTATTCGGTTAGACGCAGTGGCGTGTCGAGAGCCGAGGTGGTCGCGGCATCTACATAAATGGAAAGCGCATCCAATATGGCGGAATTATTCTTATATCTAAATCAGAGCATATCTTTCTTTTTTGATCGGTGTGCACAAATCGAAGAGGTTTTCCTTGTAACATTTCTCAGTGTCAGGCTTCATACTCGCGTCTGTAACTTCGAGCACTAACCCTACCAAGTTTAATTAATGTAACGCGAACCAGAGTAATTGGTGGTTTTTCATAGCCAAAGCGCGCTATCAAGTTCTCTTTACTATGAACAGCAAACAAAGAGCAAAGATCATCAGCAGGATTGCGAAAAACGGGAGAAGCGAAATAGGTGAGAAAACAAAGGCATCCCAAGCGACTAACTACCGCAAAAAAAAACCTATGGGTTCCCTCAGGGATTGCAACACCATTCTTATTTAATAAAAACAGGGTAACATGTTTAGTACCCGTCCACCATACTAGTAGCCGTCCACTTGGCTTTAGGAACTTCCTGTGTGAAAACTATCAGTGCTAGAAAGCCGTTCATATGCCTACACTATAGGCTATATAGTACCCTACAGTTTAAGACTATGTACGGATCTGTAGTACTGCTAGTTTTTACAGAGGAAGTTCTTCAAGCCAAGTGGATGGCTACTAGCATGGTGGACGGGTACTAGACATGTTACCCTAAGCTTCCTATTTTTACAACAAAAGCGTTCCAAAAGAGAGGAAGAAACACGAGGCGATATAACATCAAGCAAAAAATTGAACCCATGCACGGCTAAGCGTGTTCCTACACTGGATCAGAGCGCATGGAAACAGCGAGTCGGAAAGTAGTGACAGAGGAGAGAAAAAATTATTATTAGTGGGGTGTGCAAAAATAGAAGCACGCACAGTGGGTACGAAACAAATACGTCCTAAAGGCCTAGCTAACTCTAAGGTAACTTTTAGGCACAAATCCCCATTACATACAATGGGCGAACCCAGGAAGCAAAGAGTGTAACGGGAGGACTCACTGGGACTAAATTATATAAAACTTAGCCGTGACCGCCAGTAGCCAAATGACGTCACAAGTCGAAGTATTATTTTGAGGGCCGGACCTCAATTGCCTTCGTAGGTTGGGTTCTCAATCCTAACCAAAAATATAAGGAGTGTTATATACTTGACACCAGAGACACCATAGGAACGTTTATTGCTCAAACTCTCTGTACGTGGCGACAACTATTTTACCGTGTTTTGTGTATGGGTGTATTGGATTGGATGAACTAAGTCGAAAAAATACGGTAATATGTTCAAATATGTTGTGTGAAGAGCGCTGAGAACTGAATATGAAGTGTAAGTGATGCTTCACTTCAAAGAAAAAGTTAAATCAGGGCGCAATACCGGCCCAGATCTTCCCTCTGGCACTGGGGAAGTTTCCACCAACCTGTACTGCCTGTACTATTGATAATTGCTAATCGGTCAATTAGTATATATTCTCTTCGTTAATTTATGTGCTCAAGGGATAAATTCCGCAATTTACGACGATTTTTCTGGCAAAATGCACCAAAATACTCATAGGCTGCTCAGCCATAGCTTCGTCGATGTGACGTCATTGATGACTTTACTTTTCTATGCTTATTTCTTGCCAATCCACCAGTTACGCTCTTGGCTTCCTGGGCGAACCAAACTAAACTTACCTTACATGGTCCGTCTGATGACCCCCTGAGACGCGTTTCCTATAACAGAGGCTGGAAGAACCTAACTAATAACATAAAAAAGTATTAGTTCGGTCCTTCGTGCAGATACTTCAGAGAGTCGGACGGCGTTATGCATGAACAAAATCATAGTTAACCTATCATTACCTATTATATTCAGCGTCCTACTCTGTCTAACAACGATATTCGCATGAGAAACGTAAATTACATTCGGTTATCATAGTTAACTCCATGCCACTTACAATAATCTCATCAGTTTCCGTATGACTAGCACAATTTGAAAGTGGTCATTGACCATACCCAGGCCACATGTCAGTGACACGTAAAATAAATCTTTACTACAGTCCACGTAGTATCCACCAGGATGTAGTGTTTTCATCGAGTCTGTGTATCTGTCCTTCCACCCCAGGACCACCAAAGCATGGGATTTCCCCATGTATCATGGATTTTTCAGAAATCTCTGTGCGGCCCAGGTAGTGGCATTAAGAGCGGTGAGACCGCTTTTAAATTTGACATTACCCTTTACTGGGAAACCCACACGCACTGGTTCGTGCAGCAGCTAAAGGCCAATTAGCCCCAGAAGAGTAAGTACAGCTGCAGCCGACCACGGGTCGCTAAGAACTATGGTGCCGAAACGGAAGGTTCAACGACCCGAGTCCCCTTCCATTTCCTGGTCAGGCAAGTGCCTCCACCTAGCTCCGCATACCAAACAATTGCCGACTCAGCACTTCGGATGCCACACAGATCGCTTGGCAGGCTCGTCGCTCGATTCTACCACCTCGAGCACAGAAGCAGGCACGCGTGCTATACTGCTGTAGTTGGCATGAGAGGTTTATGTGCATCACTGGGATCATTACTCTACTAGACTGCGCCAAAACAGGACCTGAGGGGAGGCAAGCAGTCCAGTTTTCTTAATTTGTATGAAGCAGCTAGTACACTGAGGTGGGTCGCGGGCAGGAAAGTTCAAACGTACGTTGGATCTAATTTCAGGTAAGCATAACACGATGAACACCGTCCAGAACAATGGACTGTACAGTCCTGTTTAAGGATCACCAGTAGAAATATTCGTACAGAGATGGGGAAGGCTGAGGGGGAGAGCCGCCTCACATGAGCTGCTTGGATTTAAAGCTGCACCACAGCAGCCAGAGTACATCGTACACTTGTCCGTCTGTAGTTTAATTTTAGCCATTAACCCCATTACTAAATTAAATTAATTAAATTAAAGATCTTAGGCTCCTTAGACATACAGCCGGCGATGCCAAGAGGAAGCGGTACAGATATGCATTATGTACATAGAAACGCGACGGGAACTCATGCGCGAGAGTGTTCCCATGTTGGATTAACGCGTATGGGTGCAAGCTGAAAAAAAAGAAGAGAAACAATAAAATATAGATCACTGATAGACGAACAAAACGGAAGGAAAAACAGTGGGCGCGAAAGAAAGATCCCTTGCCTAGCTGACGCTAAGTTAAACGTAAAATCAAGTTGACCCCACATTTTCATTGGGAAGCTCAGAAGCACTGGTTCGTGCTGCAGATATATCCCAACTGGCTCCGGAGAAGTGAATGGCTGTAGTGGACCACAGATTGTCAAGTGCTATGGCGCCAGCGACGGAAGAGTCTTATAAAACGTACTAGATAGAAATCCTTCCACCCAACCGACCCTTCCTATTTCTGGCAAGGGTCAGTATCTCCGACTAAACACTGACAGAGCACGTCAAGCACAAGAAGAGCTCCCCAGCATAGACGCGAACTCGTGACCATATATAATAATTTACGCATTCTCCCGCCCCCGCTACTGCCGATCCGGTAAGCGGTCCATGTGGTGTGCAACTCCCCGTTATAATGGAATGCGCGAGCTATAGCTCTTCTATAAGGCTGTAGTTCATAAACGAGATTGCAAACGCTAATGGCAACTGATATTTTATTACGCCTTGAGTAGCTCAACAAAATATGCTACCAGGATCATATATAAAAACAACAGCAACGTCGATGCAATTAATTTATTGAATATATAATGTTTATACACTGTATATTTTAAAAACATAGAATAATAAACAGACTGCAATTTCCGCTATCAAAAGAACGACAAGAAATGTCTTGCTGGAAGAAAGTGAAATATTTTAGATGATAGACGATGCAATACCTCGTGTCAGTACGTCAAAAAGTTAGCGATTTTTTTATATTTTTTAAGAGACCACGGACATCTGAAAGGCGCGTTAGGTAGTAATATATATATATATATTTTTTACCAAAGGTGAATAAAAAGTACTGAGTTTACCGCGATGTGGTTCGCGCAAACAATGAGGAACGATGATATGAATTGCCTACAAAGAATACAGACAGACCCCTTGCACAAGCTGTTCTCTGCGTCCATGAACGTAAGCTGCCCTCATTGCTAGTTTGCTAGAAAGACGGAAAGATACCTGCAGTTATTCCATTGCCTTGAAGCTCAGTAATTGTCATTCACCGCTTTTAAATACAAACCGACCATTGTGTATTTGTGGGACTTTAGGCCTATACACGGCAAACTATAACATCGGTTTCTAGTAGGAATAGCATTGCGTGGACTGTCGTTTGTGAAGTATGCTGGTCCGGACAAGGTTCATGTAACTGAGATGATCTCGAGAAACAAGTCCCTTCGGTTGAAATAACAGATATGACCTTTTAACTCAAGAGTCCCTCCTGTTCGAGAGACGATGTGCTCGAGCAAGAAATCGTTCGAGTAACACACCAAAAGTCAAGTTATCGACAGAATGTTCACTTGGCGCTAACAAAGCAAAGAAGCAATAAGTGATCACGGTGCTGTATCGCAGGTCCGCCACGGAGCGTGTGTACGAAGCAGTACTTGGGAGTACCATAAAGATAAGGAGTTAGCGCTGCACTTTAGCCATGTTTACAAAAATAGAGACTACAACGAGGCACATAAACGCAATGACTGGATAAAGGGAACGTGAATGCATTACCTCTGACACTAGCAATTGCTGAATTTGTGGACATCATTGCAGCAGCATTCATTAGCGAAATGGAAGGGGTAGTTTCACTTGTACGGTAAAGGGGTAAATTTTTCGAATCAAATATCAACTAGAGAGCACTCTGAGAGCGCATACCTCCACCGAGTAAGGCAACGATAACGGAATATTCAAATTGGTTCTGAAGCCGTGATTTTCTTCGTATCGACACCAAAATCTAATCACTTGTGCTTTTTGATAGTATTAACAATTCCTGTAATTTTCATGAAGATCCGTTCCTAACTTTTTGAGTTATGCTGCTAACAAACATTATGACAAACATAAGTCAAACAAACAGACAATCCTATCATCACCAAAATTTAATCATTTATGTATTTTAATAATAGTAACAACGCTTCAGAATTTCATCAAGATCCATCTATAACTTTTTTGAGTTACCGTGCTAACAAGCATAAAATCAAACATAGCGACAAAAACCGAACGAACAGACAGATCATCCCAAAAATTTGATCATTCACTTTTCGTAGTATACCTAACAACTCATAAAAATTTCACAAAAATCCATCCATTACTCTTTGAGTTGTGGCCTTAAGAAAAAAATAGGTAGACAGACAAACAAACAGATAGATGAACGGATTTTCACCAAAAGTTATACATCTGTTACTGTTAACATGCCTAACAATCCCTGTAAATTTCGTAAACATCCGTTCATAACTTTTTGAGAAATCTTTTTGACAGACAGAGATGCACAGACAGACAAACACGACAAAAACATAACCTCCTTGGCGGTGGTAACTACAACGACAGTGTCTATAGAAACATTTGGATATGTATCATTTTCTGAATTTGGGGACATATTACTGCAGTAGCATTCATTAACAGAATCCGGGGGGGGGGTTAATCTGATGAGTGCACTAATGTCACAAAAGAAATTAAAGTAATTCACGGTATGGTTACTGTACGTGTGCCTTTTTCTCTTCACTGCGGGTCTGTTGACATACTATATGTCCCTTCTCTCCTCCCGTGTGATATCGCCTTTGCTTTAGAAACGGAGGCTTGCACTACTCGCTAGAGTAATATAATTGACATGTCCCGTAACATGGCGAGATGTTTGAGAATTTAGGCTCTGCATGTTGGGAGCTGTCGACTATAGAGAAGGGACATATACTGTAGTATGTCAACAGACACGTTGAACTCACGCACGAGGGTGTTCCCACACAGGATTAACAGCTATTCAAGAAAGAAGAGGAAGGACATTACAAAACTGGCTCAGTAGGGGTATGGAAACGGAAGGCAGCAAATTCAGTAAAAAAAATCCCGAATACTTAGCTAATTGCTAAGACAACCTACACCATCCTCCTAGGGTCACTGCTTCCCATAAAATAGCATGGGCAAACCTAGCTAACCAAACCAAATGTCCTGTGGCCCATCCTAAGCCCCTTGAAGGGGGAGGAGGTCTAAAATGTACATTCCGTGATGAGTTACAGCTATTAAGGCACGGATTGTATCATTTCTTCAGACTGATTTTGACAAACTTACGATAATTTTTTTTTTTTTTTGCTTTCAAACAATGTAGTACTAACATATAACGAGATCAAAATGTTAAATTAATAAGGAAAACCCAAAACTCTACGAGCTATGCCACTGTATTACTGCCATCAAAGTGAATTTTTACATCCACAGGATGTATTGTTATCAATATAAATGAGACGAATACAGTATGTTAAATTAACGAGGAAAACACAATACTTAAGATGCTACGTACGTCGCTACAGTGGTGCCCACAAGTAGAAATTACGTATTCTTTACTTTACGAAGCGTCGGAAGACCCGCACACACGGGCATTAAGTATTCGAATAAAATATACGCGGTCTAGAGACACTTCCGACGCTGGTACGCGCCTCCCGACGGCAGACGATACGAATAATTCTTGTTTTTTCACTGTACGATTTTTATACTCAGCAGTGCTGTGCCGAGCGCAGATGGCGCACGGACAGTACTTAAGGCTCGACTTGCCGTCACAATAACATAAAGGCGAGTTCCTTGCAACCACTTGGAGTGAGATAAACTAATCCGATTGATTGCAAGTTGTCAGAAGCTGCAGTCCTGAGCGTTCGAGTCACTTCCTTGGTTTATCGCATTAGAGTCGTTAAACTCACAACGATCGCGCTTAAGACGGGGCACGGTGGAGCTTTGGGTAGTCTCAAGGGTAACCGGTTTGCGATTAACGCCTGAAACTTGCTCCAAAATGGTGAATCTGACGCTCACATATGAACGTTTCTGACCAGGTGAAGTAAATTGGACTAGATAATCTCGCTCAGAAGGGCGACAAGAAGACACCTAAAATACTGGCAAAAAATGCGGTCAGTGATACGACATCAAAAGCCGCAGTGTACGTTACTAGCCGACGTATTTTATGGAGATTTGACGTACGCCTGCTGGGGCTCGGGCGCCCTAGCTAACCGACTCTGCGTTTCATCATTTACTGAACCACAGCACTAACATATAACGAGGCCAAAATGTTAAATTCATAGGGACTGACAAAAGGAACTAAACAAGGATAATTATCAAATAGTATGAAGTCGACATAATAAAAATTCAACGTTTCGGGATAGATAATCCCATCGTCAGACGTCCCCCCGACAGCATCCATGCTCCCTTCACTGATTTAGAAATAAAGAATTTTTTATTTTATAGGTTATAGTTTTTCTGACGATGGGATTATCTATCCCAAAACGGTAAAATATTTATTATCTCGACTTCATACTATTAGATAATAAGGATTGTATTTGGAGTTTATCGCTGTGACATATTTTTCGGTACAAATTCCGTTTACTTATTATTGACAAGCTGTTGTGATCGTGACTATGCTAACTTTATTTTACTATTTACAAGGTAATTTCTACTAGCTATTTGTTGCACAATTTCCATACATATAATATATATATATATATACTGTATAGCTGCGCGGTTTGACTAGTTTGCTATACAATATGTATGATTTTAGCTGTTCACTGTGCGATTCCAGTTGATTACTGCACAATTTGAGTTATTTGTTCCACAACCTCAGTTGTTTGTTGTACAATTTTATAACTATCTTCTGCAATTTTAATTATCCGCTGCGCCGTTTCAATCATTTTCTGTACAATTTTGATTATTTGATGCGCGGCTTTGATTATTTGCTGCGCAGTTTTGATTATTTTCTGCACAGTTTTAATTATTTACTGCACGGTTTTAATAATCTGCTGCACAGTTTTAGTTATTTGCTGCAGAAGTTTAATTACTGCTGCACAATTTTAATGATTTACCGCACGGTTTTAATTATTTGCTGCACAGTTGAACAATTTACTGCACAGTTCTAATAATCTGTTGCGCAGCTTCAATAACTTCTGCACTGTTTTATTGTTTGGTACACGGTTTCAATACTTGCCCACTGTTTTTAATTTGCTCCACAGTTTTAATTATTCACAATACAGCTCAGTTTTTTAGATCAGAATTTCTTATTTACTGCAAAAAGCACATTTGAAACGCTCACTTCATTTCCTAGCCCACTAACGTCACAATGAAAGCAATTTTCACATGAAGAAGACTACAGTCATGAGCATAGTTAGTTGCACGGTACAGTAAACTACATAAATTGTTCTTAAAATGCTGTGCGGGAGGTTGGAATGAAAATCAATTAAATACAATCATGAGTATTTCCACCTGTTCTTTCCAATGAAACAACCAGAATTTTGAAAATCGCTGTAATAAGAGAGTACCTAGTGAGCAGAATTGTGAATATTGCAAGTTCAAGATTATAGACACGGTTTATTATTTTTGACTATTCAAGGTGTGTATACTGTGCAATTCTGCTTTGAAGTCTTCGTACATACATTTATTTGCTAGAACTTTGTATTCAAATAATGTTTTCATGCTAATTTTGGTATTATTCCATTTCAGATAATTATCACAGTGTATTTTCATCGAAATAAGAAATTCTTGTGATGGTGTGAAGGTTAAAGAACACAGTGAATACCTCAGGAAACGTGCTGTAGCTTGTCATGTACCTACTGGGGAAGGGTATTATATGATGATAACCAAAAGGTTAAGCATTCCAAAGTCAACTGTTCGAGCTATTATAAAGCAGCATGCCGAACAAGGTATTTTCAAAAACAAGTTAGGACGAGGAAGAAAAGGGGTTTTGTCCGAGAGAGCAGAGCGAAAGGTTGTTAGATATTCCAACCAATACCCAAGGGCCGCTGCAAAGGACATTGTAGATGCTCAGTGTGACCCTGGAGCTAACGTATCTCGACACGCAGTTGGAAGAGTTTGAAAAGAGCTGGATTGAAAGCTCGTTGTCTGAGAAAGACCCAATCACTCAAGCCTGTACATCTTAAAGCAAGGATAGAGTTTGCAAAACGTCACATTGACAAAATTGTTGCCGTCTGGAAGCAAGTATTATGGTCGGACGATACTAAAGTCGAGCTGTTTGGGCATGGTAGCGTTTCGCATTTTTACAAGAAATCTAGTGAAGCCGTTTTGCCCAAGAACACCGTACCAACAGGGAAGCATCGTAGCGTAGGTTCGATGTTTTAGGGATGTTTTACTGCTACTGGACCAGGATGCCTTGCGATGGTCAACAGCATTATAATAAAAGATTATGCAGAAATTTTGAATGATATCTTGGAATAATCAGTTGGTTGGAACTGTATGCAGCACAACGACAGGAAGCATTCGGCTAATTTCGCTACGGAATGGCTGGAAAACAATGATATTAATGTTTTGGAGTGGCTTTCCCAGAGCCCAGACCTAAATCCAATAGAGAATCTGTAGAGAATATTGAAGTTGGGAGTAATGGAGAAAATAAAGGAACCTCACTCAATTAGAGGAAATTCGTATGGAAGAGTGAAGTAACATTTCTGCTGGAGAGTGCTTCTAGTTCGTGGAAAATAATAACAAAAGACTGCAGCAAGTACTTGAGGCTAAAGGTCATGCAATCGATCATTTGAAATAGGGTGCCAATAATGTTGAATTTGTGAATTTTGAAATTTCTCTCATTTATAACTGCTTTATTACTTATGTTTTCGGGAATCCGATTGATGCATCGGAACGAACAAGTGGAAATACATATGAGTATCTAGCTAACTGACTTTCATTCCAACCTCCTGTTCATGATTATAAGAACAATATGTGTGTTTTATTGCACCGTGCCACTAATTATGTCATGACTGTATTTAAATAGGTTGTTGCAAAACGAATGCGACGATGTATAGATAACAAGGCAGTGCCTGGCCTCACCTTGAGAGCAATGCCAAGGATTGTACGATTTGGGACTCTCAGTGCCTGTCAGAGCATCACGAAGAGAGGTTGTGCTATGTTATGCTGCGTACCTGGGGTTTCAGAGAGAACTCTTAGTTCATATATGACCAAGTTAAACCCGAGGCAGTTGAACAATAAGAGATAATACTTTCCCTACTGTTGAAGGAAAAGATAAAGCGAAACGTACTGACAATGGTTTGCCGATCTGCTGAACGCAGTTAATAACAAACGAGAGCACATACCTCTGCCAAACCAGGCAGAGGCAATGAAAAATTCAGACTGGTTCTGAAACTGTGACTTTTTTGTATCAACATCAAAATCAAATCATTTGTGCCTTTTGACGGTAATAACATCTTCTGTAATTTTGTTGAAGATCCGCTCATAACTTTTCAAGTTATGCTGCCTGCTAACACACATTCTGACCAACGTTAGTCAAACACACAAACAGACCAGCCGATCAACGCCAAAATTTGATCGTTCGTGTCTATGAACATTACTAACAATCAATTCCTGTAATTTTCACAAAGATCTGTTCATAACTTTTTGAGTTATATTGCTAACAGGCATAAAATAAAACACATTATCAAACAAACAAACAAACTAAAAGAAATCGTTACGAAAATTTCTTCATTTACTCTTTGTAAAATACCTAACAATTCATGCAAACTTCATAAAAATTCGTCCATATTTTTTTAAGTTATGGCATGAAGAAAAATGAAGCAGACAAACAAACAACGGATGAACGGATCTTCACCAAAAAGTTAGGAAACTATTCCTCTTGACATACCTAACAATCCCGGTGAATTTCGTCGGAACAATGGTCCCTGGACGCCGAGTGCCGACACACATCGTACTGTCACCCATAGATCCTCCTTTGTTACTGCGAGCTGTTATCAACTGTGCAAAATTATGTATCGAAAACTAATTTGATCATACGAGAATAATGGCACATCGTATCTACATGACAACAACAGTCAGTGAGTAATATTTTCAGTTAATTGAATGATCACATACAGGGAAAGAATTAATAGACACACTGAAAAAATTTTGTATACGTAAGTGCACGCTGATCGTGATCACCAGGCATAATGTTTGGCTTGCCAAAGTGACGTACAATGAAATAATTCATTCAAATACGCAAGAAATTCTGCATAGTTATGGGCACAATCCTAGTGATCAACATACGTTTATTAACAATCTAGCCGTGTGAACAGATAATGGAATAATTTATTCAAACGCTGAACGAATTCTCTATAATTAAGTGCACAATCACTGTGACGAACGTGCACGATGTTCACCCTGCCAAATGGACTGATAATGAAATAATTTAGTCAAATGAAGAAGAATCGCATACAACTAACTTGGTCATTACTTTCATCAGAACGCACACGGTGCCTGGTTAGCTCAATGGTCGTATAATGAAACAATTGCTGAACGAAAGTCAATAGTAAATTGCGTCATCACGAGATATTAACGCAGCATGCACTGCGAAACGCACGACTGTGCTTCAGAAGACGGAATAGATAAGCACTTTTGGTTTAGTACATCGGCTACTGATGTATGTACAGTAATGACAGGGTGTGTCGTGGTGAAGTACGAGCCTTAGCACTTGTACTACTGGATCACTTTAGCGGATGTGGACGTTAGCGTATCATCGGGGCAGCGATGACACGCTAAGAATAAGGGAAGGTGAGTCAGTTTGATCGGCTTATTTAATGAGTCTGATATTTGGAAACATTGCGTGCTTATCGTCTCCCTAAAAGCATTTGGTTATGAACCTTATATATTACGCAGGCGTCCTTTAAAAAAGGACGGTCCAAGTAAATTGAAGCATATGAAAAATAAACATTTATGTTGGGCAGTTTGTGGTTAAATTAGGGTAAAAGAAATTAATCTAATATGTGACTTGAGAGTCAAAATGATATTATTCACAATGTTGGTTTCAAAGAAAGAGAATACCATATTAATTAACCTAAGATCTCGTTCATCTATAGCTATAATCAAGTGATAGTATTAGCTTTGGTTCTACGCTTCTTATGATACAATCAATACGGTTTAATGAATCTATTTCTTCTTTTATTAGAAGAATAAAAGTGTTTGTCGATAATATCTGAATTTCTTGTTATCAAAAAGCAATCGGACTAGCTAAACAGGTTGTACGTGGGGTATATCGGCATTCACAGTCAAATAATGTTGCAACAATCAACGTGTAAGAAAACTTGTTAATTCATCTTTCAATACCCAACACTGACCGCTTCAACGCTAGCGTAGACTGCTTCATCATATTTCAAACGTTATTTGTAGAAACTCTCATCCTTAATTGGCATTTTAAGAGTCTAATACACAGACCAATTTATTGAGTTTCATATATCACTGTTCATACGAAAATCAATATTTAAAAGGGTCGTTAAAGGGTTAACTCTACTTGTGCTCTTAACAGGAGAAATACCCGTAGCTTTAGCCAAATAAGAACGTTAGACAGTCTGGTTAAAAGAGGGTAATGTAAATAATGGAGTCCCTTCAAATGAAAGGATCGACAAAATGACATAAGAGCGCACGACACCGCGCGGCGCACACCCGCACTTTCTCCAAACTCTTGGAAATTATTTAAGTAGGCAAACTACAAAGTACACTGGAAACTTGGCAAACAACCTAAATAGATTATAAAACATTAGCTTAAGCTCTTTCACGGCCAGCGCACGGCACTTCAAGGGACAGCAAACGTTATTATTTTAATGTTAGTTTATACTTCTCAACTCATTGCAATGACGTTCCAAGGGAAGAAAAATAGTCTTTGTTATGGGCATTTAGAGGTCTGTATATATTTATGGCGAAAGGAAGTAGGGCGGTCCAGCGAACTGTGTCAGTCGCTGCCATGTTTGTGACCGAAAGCAGCTGTTAATGTCATCAATGCGTCTGTCTATCCAGGCAGGAGCTACCCTGAACCTGGTGATGAGAGGTCGCGCTGTGCTACAGGTACGGCTTGTCGGTGTAAGCCCCGTAGCAGTGGGCTGAGAGTGTCCGCAGACATTCTAATCTAAACTTCTCATGCCGCTGAAACGGTATTTCTAGCAAAGGAAAAATATTATTGGCGCATTGTTAGTTTACAGCTCCCAAGTGGCGACAATGGGTTTGCAAGCGAGGAAAAGGCAGTCCATCAGCAAGTCCGATTGACCTTCTAATTTCAGCGCGTTCCGCGTGCCAATCTAACACGGAAAGAGACCTCAATGATCGCTTGCGAAACAACCGTCAAAAATCCAAGTACATAGCTCGAAGACCAACCTTAGGTCAGCAGTTCTTTAACTATATCATAGCCAGCATTTGGAGTAGATTCCTTTCCGTTTCGACGTTGTTAGTGCGGAATCAGTCAACGCGTTTAAAAATCGTCTTGACATACATTGGGTGAGACATCCCCCACAGCTAAAGATTGCTCCTCCAGGAGTCGCACACTCTTAACGGCCAAAGCCTCCGAGGCTTCCTAAATCAGTCTTCTTCTCTCTTCCGCTCCAACTACACTGTCTAACATCTTTAACTCCGCATATCAGCGGCTATTGACCATGATTGCGTGCATTTATGATCGTCTCTTTTGCTGAGACTCTTCTCCCTCCTCTTTTTTTTTTTCTCTTTTCCCCAGTCTTTTATATCCTACTAACATAGAGGGCCGGGCGTAAGTTTCGGTGTCTCTTTGAGAATGGGCCTGTTGGTTCGTCTACTGCCGCCTATCTAATCTAATCGAACACAGGACATGATCAGTATGTCCATCTAACACGGACATAATCAACGTGTCCATCTAACACGGACATAATCAACGTGTCCATCTAAAACAGGACATGATTAGCGTGTCCATCTAACACAGACATGATCAGCGTGTCCATCTAACACAGACATGATCAGCGTGTCCATCTAACACGGACATGATCAGCGTGTCCATCTAACACGGGCATGGTTAGCGTGTCCATCTAGCACGGACATGGTCAACGTGTCCATCTAACACAGATATGATCAGCGTATCCATCTAACACAGACATGATCAGCGTGCCCATCTAACACGGACATGATCAGCGTGTCCATCCAACACGGGCATGATCAGCGTGTCCATCTAACACAGACATGATCAGCGTGTCCATCTAACACAGACATGATCAG
>LQNS02277097.1:32310832-32334798 GCA_001587735.2 Parhyale hawaiensis | reverse complement strand
GGGATAACTCGTTGTTAGCCACCCCGCTGGTCACGGACTGCAGCATCACCTCTGCACAAGATGGGCGGCGTGCGTAACGTCGCCTGGACCTCGTCCGAAGTATCATCAAAGGTATCAAAGGTAAGGTATTTAGCTAATTTTGATACCTGAGACTAATATCATGGTTCATAAAATAGAGGGTGGATTAGATAAAAGTAAATTTCTGAATGGTATCAAGCAAACAGTTTCTCAAATAGTAGAATTATGAACATTGCACATGATTACTTTGCGACATACAATAGAAATATCAAGTAATATTAACAGGATATAATAGTTTCACAGAAAAATCAAGTTGGATTAATACCCTGGGTCGCAGTGTATTATTATTATTACGGTATCAGCCTACAGGAGCGAGACTTGTGAAAAGGGGGGGGGGGGGTTGCGGCAACAGTGAAAGTATGGCAGGAAATTATCAAAAAGCCAGAATAGTCTCAAGGCTGCATGGACAGCATGGAGAGAGAGAATATCTCGTAAGCCTCACTAAGGTTGGCAGAAATTTCCCTCGTTACGAACGAAGCTTTCAAACGCGTGAGTATTGTCTAGTATTAGCACAAAAATACCACATCTGGGCGTTGAGGAACGGTCGAGGCCTTGCTCAAAAATACCCTAGAAACACTCATAACTGACAGAAACGCCTATACTACACGGAATTCACAGAACTAGTAAGTTTATCTCGTACTGCAATCATCACCAGTATGGTGTGAGGCTATGTCCCGATCGACCTCGTCACGTGATCGCTTTGCTCGCTTCGTGTGACAAGAGAAAACCGTAGTTGCATTAGCAGCAGACAATGGTGGATAACTCGGGCATGTTGTGAGCTCGACAACACTGACATAAACAACACATTGCTCTTTAATACAATTAGCTGAGGGACGGTAAGCACGGTATGGAGCGCCAGCCCTAGCGAAGGAAGCACGTAAGTGGTTACAGCAGGATTACGTAACTCACGAATAGACAGTTTTAATAATTTCTCTTTAAATTGCGTGAATGTTGTATACGTCTTCCCTAAATCTCGACTTATTATTTTAACAAATTTCTTACTAAACTGGATCGATTTCTCTTATAGTTTTACTAATACTCCTATGGAATTATTTAATAAACTTCGCAAGATACATTAAATAAATATTTCTTATTTGTTTTACCTAATTCCTTGATCAAATAAGTATTTTTTAATATTCAGCATCAAATTTGCCGGTGATTTTATTCGTATATATGAAACTATATGCTTTGCTTCATTAACATACAATAAAGAAAGCAATATCTCTTCTACCTATTATACGTCAATATGAGATATCTTGTTGTAAGTGAAATTATTTATTTTTACACAAACTACTACAGGAATGTCTCAGGGTAGTATGCTAAGAAGCGAAACTGTCAAGAATATGTATTTTTTATCAGTGCATCAGTCACAGATCATTCTAAAAGTAAAACAACTTTGTTTACTAGAATTCTTTTGCAATTTTAAATGCATTTATGTTGATTAAAGAAAATGGTAAAACCGCAGGTATAGAAACTCTCTCTTCACATTACATCGGCCTCTGAGAAAATCATTTTACCTCTAGTTCTTGCTGGTTACACGTGTGTTTTGTCCATGACTGTAAACCTACTGTATGTGCTCAACTATTAATTCCCTCCCCTATATTGAGGATGCGGTATGCGGTCTAATGCAATGTGCACAGCATCAGGGTGATGCCCACATTATATACAGTGCGACAGCTGCTGATGCCTGTGATTGCGACACGTCTCTCCACTAGATTTCACCAATTTTTTGCGTCGGCGGCCGCCGTATAGCACTTGCCGATTACATCACAGTAAACTACAATCACGTTGATATTGGAGCCCAAAAATCGAGGTCGGAGTCGGAAACTGGCTAGAACAAGGAATCAGAGTCGGTGAAAATCGTCCCATTTTGTTAAGAAAAAGAATCGAGTCAGAGTCTGTAATTTTTAGAGTCCTGGGTGTCGGAATCGGAGACTGACAATACCCAGGAGTCAGAGTCGGACTTGAGCTAGCTGACTTTTAAACCCTGAGCAGCACCTATACACATAAGGTAAAAATCTTAATTACAGGTACTAAAGTTACCAAGGTGAAGCTTTTAATAGAGTAGTTCTGTAGCATCTGAGCAACACCAACATAAACATAGCATATGAAAAACTCTCAATGACCAATTACAACAAAAGAGTTCCTAAGTGAGACAGAGTTGAATGCTACTTTGGGCTCCCACTCTTAACCCTGCCACTTCTAACGCATTCGTCAGACGTCATCAAGAGTAAATAGTAGTTAATAATTGTCGATGGTAGACTGGAGCTTTCGAGAGAAGATTCAACAGTTACTGACGGTAAAAGCAGTGTTAAGAATGCTGTAGATAACGTCAGTGAAGATAAGGTTAAGAACTCTGGAGATAACATAGCTAAGGATAAAAATTAATCCAGAACTATATAGCGATACCGTACTAAGAATAGCACCAAAACCATTAGCCTGGACCCACGGTTAGGAACGACAGAGTTGACAATATGCATATATATATATGTTAGAGAAGCAGTATGAAAAAATAGGGCTAAATATTCAAAGCTACTGAAAACTAGAGCCCTCTGAGTGCGCATACATCCGCCAAGCAAGGCAACGATAACGAAAAATTTAAATTAGTTCTGAAACTATGATTTCCTTTGTATCATCACTAATATCTATGTATTTGTGCCTTTGACATTAATAACAGCTCCTGAAATTTTCTTGAAGATCCATTCATAACTTTTCGAGTAATGTTGCTAAAAAACTTACTTAGAAACATTAGTCAAAAAGACAGGCTGATCATCACCAAAATTTGATAACATTATATTAGATTAGATAGGCGGCAGAAGACGAACCAATAAGCCCATTCCCAGAGATACACAGGAACTTACGCCCCGACCCTCTATTAGCTATTGCCGATGTAAATGTAAATTTCATAGAGATCCGTTCAAACATTTTTGAATTATTTTACTAACAAACAAAATCAAACATAGAGGCAGATAAACGAATAAACATTTCATTACAGAAATTTGATCATTTACTCTTCTTGATATACCTAACAACTCATGTAAACTTCATACAAATCCGCTCTTAAAATTTTAGCTATGGTACGTACTGAGGAAAAAGAAGCAGACAACCAAACAAACAATCGGTTGAAGAGATCTTCACAAAAGTTAGCCGTCTGTTGCTCCTATCATGCCTAACAATCTCTGTGAATTTCGTAAAGATCTGACCATACTTTTTGAGTATGGTGTGAGGCTATGTCCCGATCGACCTCGCCACGTGATCGCTTTGCTCGCTTCGAGCGGATAAAAAGACAGACAATCATGACAAAAACATAACCTCCTTGGCCTAGATAACTACGGATATAGTATTGAAAGTAAATACAAAGTCAACTGTGACTGAACCCTCCACTGGGGAACCCACACGCACTGGTTTCTGCTGCAGATATAGGCCAACTGGCCCCAGAAGATTCAGTACAGCTGCAGCCGACCACGGGTCGTAACGAACTATGACGCCTAAACAGAAGGTTCAACAAGTTCCCATACCCTCCTATTCCTGGTCGAGTAAGGGTCCCCACTCCGCTCTGCATTTCAAGCAATAGCTGATTCAGCATGCCAAGTGATACAAAGACCGCTCGGCTAGCTCGTCGTTCGATCCCGGCATCTTAAACGCACAAATCAAGCACGTATGGTCTGCTGCTGCCGTGGGTAAAAGGAAGGAAATGGTACGAGAGTTACTCGAAACAACATATGGAAGAAATGAAGAAGCGTACCAGGAAAAGAAAACATAAAGCGGCACCGCTCTAAGAACTACCTATAGCGGCATAAAAAGGAACATTATGGCTAACTAAAGTGACCTTCCGTTTACAAAAATAGTGATTATTTAATATAAGAAAATGACATTCCGGTTAAAAAAAATTATTTCATTCTAGTTGGCGAAAGGGACCCACTTCAAACATATCAGCTTCTGGTATAAAAAAATGTGTCTTTGTGACTCAAACGAAGCTAGTAACCTCTTGGTTCGAAAAATTGACTTTCTGGCTTAGAACGGCGACCAGGGTTGATACGGCGAGCTCGTTGACGGTGATCTGTGACCTAGTTTGAAACAATAGCCTTTCTGTTGAAATTTGAAAGTAGATCCAGTTCGAAAACGTACCCTTTTCGTTAAAAAATCTTTTGTTGAAGGACCGTGGAGCTGATTTAAAAAGGTTACTTTCAGAAAACATGTCAGTTTGGCTCCCTATTTTAGGGACGCATCCGAGCTATTTTTTTTACTGCTGCGAGCTACACCAGCGACGTAACGACTCGACTTTGCAGTGCGCGCTGCACGACGCATACTTTTTATGCTCCATTTTTAGCTGGTGGATGCTAAAACACTAGAGAAAGACAGGTCACCACAAGGGAGTTGCTCTAGCATTTCTTGAAGCCTTAGAAGCAGTGCGTGTAAATTTAATGAGAGGCGAGGAAGCCGCACTCCGGAGCTCCTCCAAAGTTGCCTGCACTAACGCTCTGTAGTGCAAGTGGCTCGGAAGACGGGAAGACATAGCAAGTAAAAGTTTAGGATCAACTTCATGTGTAGTCTTCTTTTTTCCAGTGGCTCGAGAAAGAAGGCAGCGAATAAGATAGAGTTCAGGTAAAAGTTTTTCTTTTTTTTTTAAGTCTTCATTTACACCATTGGCGTTATTTTGTGGAAGTGGCTCGGAATGGAAGAGCAAGCAACTGAGAAGAATTCAGGATGAAGTTGATGAGTAATTAACTCGTTTCAGCGAGTCTGGATACACTAAGCCAAAACTAAGATGGGAGTCCCGTACGTAGTAGTTATGTTCATCAAATTTTTCATATTCAGTAGTTACGGGAGTTGTGGAAGTGATTCGGAAGGCAAGAGAACAAGTAACTGTTGTGGATGGAATTGAGGAATCATAGCATAATAGTTTCATACATTTTTAAAAACCAGAATAACCATAGCTTAAATGCCCCTTAAATTGGGTTAATTGTTTCTTTCCCTCTAATATCGCTAGCAATACATCACTTGAAGTATTCTTGAAATGTAACTGCAAACGGCCTGAAATTGCAAAGAGAGAGAGAGACAGAGAGAGAGAGAGAGTGTGGAAGAGAGAGAGATGTTTACATACGAATGAAAATACCACAGGCGTAAGTGAAATGTACACAAGTGCCCTACAATCATCGTCGATCCATTTCACAGGCTTGAAACTAGTGCAACATTGTCCGTCATACATGCAAAAATTATTATTATTAATAATAATTATTATTATTATTATTGAAGAATACGATGAGAATACGATGATATGCCATTTCAAGACAATATTATTATTATTATAATCATTATTTCACGAAACACTTTGTTTTCTTCTCCAAAGTTCTAAACATACGTTTGTGTTCATCACTGATTTTATTAAAGACTATTCTTGAATAAAAACGAAATAATGCTAAATAAAATACTACGTTTCGTCCATAAACAGTGGACATCTTCAGGTACAATTAAATGCTGATATCTGGAACAAACAAAGGACAATAGAGTTATATGTGATGCAGAAGTTAGGGTTTAAATCATGCATAGTACAAGAACTGCTACGCTACACGTAGTCTTGGGCACAGTTGCGAACAGACTGAGATGCTGCCCAACAAGGGGTTGATTGTTGGCCTCAGCGTGACGTCACAGATCGAAAAGGGGGTGGCTATTCTAGTTGAAAAGGTTCAGAAATTTTGACAATTCATTATACTTAACGTTATAGTGGTAGTGCCCACCTCTTTACACATACAGCTATTTCATCGATCACAATTAAAACTTGAGCAATATTGGGTATGCCACACGGACATTTGGATAACCAAACCTTTGTGGCACCTTGCTCACTGATAAACTTTGTTTGCACCTGTGCCGCAATCTAACAGAAAATATCGGTCATTTTCTATACCGTGACTACTCAATTTACGAACACCAAATAACCTTACCGTGAGTCTCGCTCGTTTTGCTCGTCAATGTTTTCTCTCAACGTATACAGGGTAAAAGTTCATTAAATTTTCTAAATGTTGTTCATCATGTAACAATATCACTTACACTAGAGCACATTGCCTTTCCACCTACCTTGTTCTCAATAAACCCTTTAACTTACACAAGGTCACTTTGTATTCCAGCGTATCATGCGCTTATCATAAAACTCTTTCATTTTCACATCACTCTGTATTTCGCTTCATGTCACTTACACTGGATTCTAGTAAGTATTTTAGCCCATATTTTTATTGTGAAACCAATTCATTTACACCAGTCAGGTCCTTGTACTTCGCTCCACCTAGTTCACCATTTAACCATTTCACTTACACCAGGTCACCTTGTATTTCGCACTATCTTGTTCACCATGAAACCCTTTCACCAGACTCGTTAAATCTCGCGCTCGGGTCCATTAAGCTTTTACTGTGAGTTCGTAAACGCCAGCCTCCCAAGCACCAGGATTTTACTGAGGAAGTATTTTTGTAGCTTAGTTATAAAACTATGGGCAGCGAAGTCCAATATTCCCGGTGCTTTTTTTGTTTTTAATCTGCCAAAGTTTGCTGTCCATTAGTCGAGCGATCATTAGTTTTCGTACAAAAAAGAAAGCTTAGAATGAAACTCCAAAAAACGAGCACTCACTTTTTTTAGTCGGGAGATGGAATGATTGCCACGCCATCACTCTCGACTACAGATTCATTCCTGATATTCCAAGTTTCAATAATTGATTGCTCGCTGCTCGCTTGATATCCGAAGTTTATAGAAGTGACCAGCTATGCCGGATTAAATTAAAGGGAGGATGTCATGCAGTTCGGCTGTGCTGCGCTTCACAGCAAAGTCGCAAAAGTTTATTCATAATGTGGGTTTTTGCAGCTGACGTTAATTAAATGCAATTGAATTGAAGGCTAATATGTCTCATGCAGTAAAGCCTTGGGCATAATCTAAGTCGTTACTGCACTTCTCTTATTAGCCCTCCAATTACTCTTTTGCAGGGGGTGCCCAGTTACATTTCCGTTTTACAGATAATGTTCAGTTACATATCCTCGTCACAAGTGATGTTCAGTTACACCTCCGCTTTGCAAGTAATGTTCACTTACATTTTTCACCGCAGGTGATGTTGAATTACGTTTCTCCTGTGTAAGTAAAGTGGAGTTACACTTCTCTTCTCCAGCTGGCGCTGAGTTACGCTTCTCATTTGTGACACTCTCAATCACATTTCTTTTTTTTTTTTTTTAACGTGGGTTTCACTAGTAACTAGAGCACTCTGAGAGCACATACCTCCGCCAATCAAGGAAACGGTTACGAAAAATTAAAATTGGTTTTGAGACTTTGATCTTCTTTGTATCAACACCAAAATCTAATCATTTGTGCCCTTTAACCGTGTTAACAGCTTCACTAATTTTTTAAAAATCCGTTCATAACTTTTTGAGTTATGCTGCTAGCAAGCATTATGGCAAACATGAGTCAAACATACAGACAAACAAACCGAACTGCAGCAAAATTCGATCATTTATGCCTTCTAACATTACTAAGAACTCCGATGAATTTCATAAAGATCCATTCATCATTTTTTTGAGTTATTGTGCTAACAAGCATATAATTAAAAACAGTGACAAACGAGCGAACAAACCAACGGATCGTGACCAAATATTTTATCATTTACTCTTCATAACATAACTAACAACTCGTGTGAATTTGATAAAAATTCGTCCATAACTTTTTGAGTTATAGCTTTGAGAAAAATGAGCCCTATAAACAAACAAACAAACAAATGGACGGATCTTTACCAAAAGTTTTTCATCCGTTCTTCTTCACATATCTAACAATCCCTGCAAATTTCGTCAAAATTGGTATATAACTTTTTGAGTTATCTTGATGACAGACAGACAACAGGCAGATTCACAGACAGACAGATAAACCCGACGAAATCATGACCTTATTGGCGGAGGTATCTAGAGTACCCTGAGAGCGTATACTTCCACCAAGCAAAGCAACGTCAGCGAAAATTTCAAATTGGTTCTTAAACTCTGATTTCCTCTTTGTCAGCACCAAAATCTGGTCATTTGTGCCGTCTGTCAGCAATTGAAAAAAGTTCTGTAGTTGTAATTTCTTGGAGATCCGCCCACAAGTTCATGAGTCATGTTCTTACTTTCAACAAAAATTAGTCATCAAACACCCAAACAAACGAACCGATCACCACTTAAATACGATCATTTACTTCTTTTAACATTTCTAATAATTCCTGTAAATTTTATGAAGATCCGCTCGAAACTTTCTGAGTTATACTGCTAACTAACTAACAAACAGGTCGTCACAAAATTCTGGTGATTTATTCTTCGTAATATACCTAACAACTCCTGTAAATTTCATAGAAAACCGTTCATTACTTTTTGAATTATGAACTTATGACGCAAAGAAAAATGAAGCAGACAAACAAAGGAACAAACGGATGAACGGATCTTCTTCGAAAGTTTATCACCTGTTTTCACTACTATACATAACAGTCCCTGTACCTTTCACAAAGATCCGTATATAACATTTGCTTTGTTATCTCGGAGACATATAGACAGAGACAAACAGCCAGACAGACAAACTCGACGAAGACATAACCTTGACAGAGGCAACGATGAAAAGATTGCACCACTGCAGTGGACATGTTTCATACTTTCCTCTCTCTCCTGGCTCTGTCGGGTTTCTTGCTTACTGTGCTGCCTGTTTTTTCGTTGATGATTATGCCAGCTGCACTCATAAGTTGATTATGTCATTTAAATTTAACTTCTCAATTTACCTCCCCATTATAGTGCCTCATGGACATCAAAGCTAGTGCAACAATGTCGTATGATACTCTTCGTTTAGATCGATCTTTATGTGAACCTATTGCGGTAGTGGTAACTAAGTTTTTCATGAAGATAAAAAAGTAATAATATTATCAATTCATGTGATCATTGGAAGCCCATAGTAGGGTCGGTTTCACAATCATATTTTCTTCATTTTGATTGTAGTGACTAAATGACTTTGCCAACTATGAAGCATCTATTTTTTTTCAGTTGAAGGATACAGAGCGATATTGGTTCACTATATATAGTTATCATTGCAATTTTTGTTGGCAGAGCACCTAAAAAACGTCGCCATGTTGTAATTCAAACGCAAAAGTTATTCATAACTGCATGTGAAATATTAATTACAACTACAAAACGCAGCCTATTATCCATTTCAATTGTACTTTATGTAATGAAACTGTAGAATGGGTAAATATAACGGGAACATGCCCTACGCTCTATCTTCACTGAACTTCAATTAATCGGACTATAAACTACGTTAGTTTATCTTACTGGAAAGCATTCTCTGTGATCCATCTTTGTGGTGCTCTGTTCACAGTATATTTCTTATAACTTAACGAACCAGACCGTAATTCTCGTTAATAAGTCAACTTGACTGTTAGGAGTAAAAAGTGTATGGCAAAGAGCCAATTTCTTGACGCATCCAATAAGTGATGTTAGTTTTAAACATGAACTAGACGCAACTTTACTGACCTTTCTCATCACTTTGTAACGGCTCTGCCTTTACTTTTTGCATGGAAGTAAAGAAATAAATAAATGGTGATATACGACTACACCAGACGACAGTTGATTGTAGGAAAATCATAATAATAGATGTTAGCAAAAAACAAAAAACACTTACTGATGATCATATCATATCTGCTAGTCGTCATTTTTTATTTCAAACACTAACCAAGACCTGGCAAACTTATAGACCAGCTTTATAAAGACCCTGTGAAAGTTTTCCGAGATAGAAACAGCGTCATAGCTAGCTACGAGAAGCAATACATGAAGCTTCATTCAAAAGATGTCGGCAGTAGCGACGAGGCAAGTATATTGCACAGGATTTGGAATAGCTGATTGAAACTGCATAGAGTGTTCTTTTTCCCATAGGGAATTAGCGCCGCCTGTTTTTTCCCTTACACATTCTAGGGTACGGGATAGTGTTGTGTGTAGTTTCCCTTATGTACACATAGCCTACTAGGGTACAAGATAGTATTGCCTGTGTTTTTCCTCACACATCCCCGGACGCACTATCGTCGTTCACGACCGCTGCGCGTTCAAGTTAGCTTTGCTGTGAGCGCCACCATTAAAGTGAGCACTACCTAGGCTAACCTAACCTAACCTAACCAACCTACCCTTACCTAACCTAACCTCCTTACCTAACCTTCTAACCTAACCTTACCTAACCTAACTTAACCCAGCCTAACCCAACCTAACCTTACCTAACGTTAACTAACCTAACCTTACCTAACGTTACCTAACCATACCTAACCTTACCTAACGTTACCTAATCTAACCTTACCTAACCTTACCTAACCTTGCCTAACCTTACCTAACCTTACCCAACCTTACCTAACCTTACCTAACCTTACGTAACCTTACCTAACGTTACTTAACCTAACCTTACCTAACGTTCCCAAACGTTACCTAACTTTACCTAACCTAACATTACCTAACCTTACCTAACCTTACCTAACGTTACCTAACGTTACCTAACGTTACCTAACCTAACCTTACCTTACCTAACTTAATCAGCGATACAGCGAGGAGCGCGCCGCACCAACTTGAACGCCGCTCACACGCACACGATCAGCGTACACAAACACGCACACAAATCGGTAGCGAACGACAATGGCGCTCCCCGCACCTTCGATACTGCTGGCCGTATTTTCCCTTACACATCGCAGGGTGCTAGAAAGAGCTTCCTATTTGTTTTCCTACACCTGTTGGGCACTAAATAGTGTTGCCAATGTTTTTCTATACACCTATTAGGGTAGAAGATAGTGTTGCCTATGTATGTCTTCCTTCACACCTTTTAAGGTAATAGGGGTATATTCGATTGGGCGTTAAAATTGAGTGCACGAGGATTGACTAGTCCGGAACTTCAGACAGAAGCATTGGATTTGTCACATTGAAACGTGTTTCAGGTCTTTGTGTGTGTGTGTGAGGCAACGCGATCATGATGCAGCTGCTCAAAACTCCATTTAACTGGGTAAAATTGGTTTCTGAAAGTCCCAAGGGTACCCGACCGATGGTCAATGCCTGAAATTCAATTGAACAGGTCGAAACCAGCACATTTTTAGGATGTATGGAACAAGACAAGCCTGGAAGGCTTAATTTTGGCGCTCAAGCGAAGACGCCCTATATACTGTAGATGGCAGTCCCAACTTTCTCCTACACTTCTTAATGTACTATACTCTGTCCATTTTATCAAGGCAGTTTGGGCGTGGTGAAATTCCTTTACAGCGCTGCCAATTCTATGAGTATTTCTGAGATTTCTATGTACAGTATGCCGATAGTGGGTAGGGCTAAGATAAAGGCCGAAAAGATCTCAGAAAGGCCCATAGAATTGGCAACGCTGTACAGGAATTTGACAGTAGTGTATAAAGCATTGAGATGCTTGTTTTTGAGGGTAGGTTCCCATCGCACAGGCGGGTCATCGCGCCGCCCCTTCCGGTTTCCCAGGCCCCGCCCCCTTCCGGTTTCCCCCCCCCCCCGCTAAGCCGGTAGTGCATTGGCCGTCATAAACCGGAAGCTCACGCGCGAGGGGAGCCGTGAGGGTAGGTTACCCTCAAAAACAAGCATCTCAGTGGTTTATACACTACTTTTGACCAGGCCCAAACTGCCTTGATATAGTGGACAGAGTAGCTACAGTTCGTCTTGCCTATGTTTTTCCCTGTCGTAATACCGCTTAATTGGCCACTAAACAGTAACGTTTGTACACCTACGTTTTCTTTTAAATAGATAATTTTCTCCGTTTATCCGCTAGCATATTGGGCAGTATCGTAAATACATATTGCCCCATAGGCTAGGGTAACGGGCAGCATATCACCTCAAGCAACTGGATACGCTGCCTTCCTTGCAGCAGCTGCAGCAGCTAGAGCTCCAAGTTACCCTTAATTAACTAATTCCAATAATAATGCAGCAACAGGAGTGACAACGTGTGCGTGTGTTATTGGAGTCGCCGATCAAGTCAAAGCTAATGGACTTCGTCCCTCTGTTGACTTTTGAAGTCACCTTCAAACGAGCTTCGATGTTAAAAATAATGAAAGCGTTCGCGAGTCATATGAGGGGATCGTGAATAATAGATAGGCTTCGATATTAATGGTAAATATTTGTGCCGAACATCTGCTTGAGAACGAGAGCAGTAGATTTAATATGCATAGTATAATATGGATATGTGCCAGCCGCATCTACTTTAACGAGTTCATCGCAATCATTGTCGTTGGTTTGATACAATTTAATAATTGTCAAGCGCATTTGATTGCAAAATAAGCTAAGTATATAACAATAACAATCCCGCTCAAAATAACGCATATGTCAGGATGTACATATATATATATATATTTTACATAGTAAGCATTAATCTGGATCCACAATTAATGCCATCAGTTGCAAATACAGTAATTGCATACACAATGCATAGCAGCAGGCAATGTTTAAATCAGTAGTAACCTCCACCAGCAGGTGCATAGGACGGCTCAAAATACTTTACCCGGTCTAAAAGTTTGTCGCGCCCATTAAAATGTAGATAAAATTAAAAAAAATATGTTACTGATTTATTCGCAATACACTAAAGAAAATGGTAAGAATAGTTGCGTTCAGTGTCACCGGCCGTTAATATTGATAAAGTACAGGTTATAGGTTACATCGGGCGGGGAGACCAGCCAAAAATGTGTTTAAAATTATGACCATAAGTCAAAGCCTTAGGCCTGTGCAATGATAAGGTGAAATGCAGTCTTTGATAAAGAGCGGCAGAGCTAAAATTGTGAATACTTGCAACAGACGTTCTCTGAATCGGTTGGTGAAAGTAAACCGGCGGAAAGCTATTCAGCAGTTGACTAGCATTTTAAAGGAAGGTCCTAAGAAAATGTAACCATGAACCGAGCTGCTAATGGAAATAGGCTTAAGAGTTGCGCTGCTTCAACGAAACCATTCGTCAGAAGAGAAATCGAATGAAACGGATCCAATTACCAAAGGACCACAAAGACTACATACATAGAGCGTAGAGCAACAGAGAAGTGTCTTATGGTCGAATGAATCGAGGTTCACCTTTTGTTCCAGAAATGTGGTAAAGTTAGAGTGGTACAGGAATCCCGCTTTAGATTCTCCACTCATCGCTTGGACAGTATATGCTTCTGGTGCGGAGGAATGATCTTGGGATACCTACACGGTAGAGCTTACGCTCGGTAACCTTGTGTAACGACAAAATGATATTTCAGGATTGTTTGAACATACTAGGTGACTAAGTACACCTGCTTGAGGATTTTCATTTTCCTTATAGTCTAGGTAATTTTGAGAACGACAAGTCTTGCATCCACCAGGACGCATGTAGGGCAATATTGGTTGATCGCTGCAGGAATCACGAGGCATCATTTTCTCGCACGGAATGGCCTCCACACTCTCCTGATTCAAACTATACTGAGAATTTGTTTCACCGCGGAGGGAGCTGCGAGAGTCAAGAACCTCTTTCTTCTTCGTTGAAAGATATTCTGAACGACTGTTCATACAATGGACAAAAGTCGTATAGATGTTGTAAAATTTGTTAGAATCTATGACTAATAGAGTGGAAGCTATAATCAATGGAAATAGGGGTCCAATACACTATTAAACTAAATTGATTTCATTACACCCACATTTGTCCAGGGCAAAATTAACTTTTCGGCCAGATAGCGTATGTCTTGGTTATGATGTGAAAGGACTCAGTGCAGTGGGTACACAAAACTTGCCTCGGACAACTGGTAATTAACAAATGCAACATGCACGATAGATGAAAAGTAATGAATCAAAATGTAATTGTGCCAGGATAAGCCCCGATTGTTTTACAGGAACATGAAAGAAAACTTTCCCTGTTATTTTTTTCTGCCTCTCTGGCGCACTAAAGCGAAAAATCTATTAAAACATTAAAAACAATATTGGGTTTCGACAAGGTATCTGGTGTTTTCAAATGTCTGGTCGCTAAGGTTGCGGCAACTTTTTATATTTTAGTAAACAAATTAGGACTTTCTGTGAGCCAACCTTCGTGTTTCAATTAATCCAATAAACGCTACAGCCTCGTTGATAATAAATAAATAAATAAAGTTTCAATTCATATTTAGATAGGTATATTGTAAGTATTTGTGAGTAAACTGCTGACATTATTAATACAAGGCTATGCAACCTTGCTGCAATGGCTATCTTCGCCGCAGGAACAAAGCAGGAGCAAGAACTCCAATTGTAAAGTAACACAGCTCAATTAAAATAAAGTTAAGGGGCTGGTTCGAGACAATTAATGAACTTAGTAAAATCAATACAAGAGGTCACCCTTACATAATTAAATATGACTGGCATTCAATATGAACTTTACAACTCCTAAAACCAGTTTTTGAAGGGCACAAAAGGCTACCTACCGACATAATTAATTCAGGAAGAGCAAGACGGACGCAGCGAAAGTTAGCGGTAAATGACGCGTGCGGTGTAATAAAACAGAGAGCTTTGATCTAATGTTCAATAAATACTAGAGAAACCTGATGTACAATTCAACACAAGCGGCACGGTAAGACCTTTCGAGCGGGTGTCGCATTTATTAACTTTGACGTGTCTCATAAAATATGATTCGTAATCACTACGCTGGGTATTTATGAAGCCCCAAGGGACCCTTTGCCATACAGAAAACGAAAGGTGTAAGCAACGAAATTAATGCGTCAGATGTGGGTGTATCAGGCAAGTGCCATCAGGGCAGATAGGTAAGGCAGGCAGCGCCTATACCCTGCACAAGAGATGCTAGCACTTACATTAACAAAAGAAAATTATTATTACGGTTATTTCGTATAATTATAACGCAGAAAACTCAAGTTATTTCATGAGGTAGGCATAACTTGCATCTGCCTTTCAATCTTTGTACTAATGCTACGGTTGCATCTGTGCGGTGCATATGCAGCGGCCGGCTAGAGACACCGCCGAAAAACAGGCACCGGGCAGGTCGAATTCTGTGTGCCTGCCTAAAGGCCTCTCCACACCACGAGGCGTGTTCGCGAGCATGTCCCAGAGACATGACCATGGGACAGTGACCGTGTCCGCGTTTGTTTCCACACGAAGCAGGTCAGCGCCCGACATGAGAGTATGGGCGATTGAAATAGTTGAACGTCAACGCGCCCTTGGATTGTTCACAAAGTGATACATCCGGTCTCAACCTGTCTTTGTTGAGTTCACTGACAAGTAGGGCATGCCCTGCTCTCTAGCAGGTAGAGAGCAGCAAAAAAGGGAGAGCAAAATCGGACGTGTTCCGGGGTATGCCCTGGGACACGCCCCGTTGTCTGGAAAGGCCTTTAGGTGGTGTGTGAGTCTGCGCTTGCGCCTCGCTTACCGACAAGTCTAGTTGCGAGTTTTGACTAGCTTCATCTCATTTCTGTTTGGTTTGAATGCTATAGTGTTTATTTCAAGATATATCAAGATAGCTGTGGTAGCTCTGGGCCCAACCTATCTAAAAAAAAGAAATCAGTGAAAGATATTTGATCTTATGGAAGAGTTTTGTTCAACATATGGAGGGTTTGTGAGGGTGTACTGCAACAAAATAGACTTTTTTATTCTCATTTTTTGCACTGAGTGAAAGCATGTGGGTGAAAGACTGTTTTTTACGATTTTTTTTTACTCAAATTACAATGCGCTGCCGCTGCTGGGGAAATTCGTTTAAACTTCAAGTTGGATTTTCAAACACAGTCTCGAACAAATGTTTCCCGAAATTTCTACAACTAACATTGCTTATTGTCTCTGCAACTCTTTTTGTGGAAAAGTTGTTTTCTGCATTGAAGATAATAATAAAAAGTTAAACTAGGAGAACAATACCCATGACTATAGGAAGCTTTCGTCAGTTCCAAGAAAGAATGACAAATCTGAATAAGATCCCAGTAGCCACTTCTACGCTATAAAGAACGAAAGATAAACGGATTTCCTCTACAAATGACATATACTTGCGTTGTAGATGAACTCAATATTTTAAAATTTTACACTATCCAGAAAATAGTTTTGATACTACTTACCCAGAGCATATTCTCGAGCACGACACGGGCCTCGTATGCATAATGGAAGATTTGCTGTTGGAGGGAACATGCGTATGGTACAGAAGATGAACAGGACCGTTAGATGAATGAAGTGCGTGTTTATGTATGAGAACGCAACATGACTGTGTATAAAACATGCATGCTGCATCGCACAGAAATAGGATCGCTGCATGATTGTGGAACATGTTAAATGTTAATGAGAGTACAATATCGCTCTGTATAGAACATGCATGCTGGACATCACATAAATAGGACCACTATACATGAATGTGATGCATCTTTAAGTATGAGGGTACAACATGATGCTTTAGGGAACAAGTGTGCTGCATATCACAGAGAGAAGACCTAAATCACTTCAAATCTACTTTCAATTTCAGCAGAGATTACAGGTCTCCTCCACTTTTCTAAAAATATGTTTTTGTTTGTCACTAATTTACAGAGACCATATCGTAACTGAAGATATGTGCAGGCCAAGTACGACAGGACGTTTGTATTAGAGAACATACCTACGTACTGCTGGGGCCCAACCTCAAGCAGCTAGTCTAAAGCTAAAGCAAAAATCAAAATACAATCAGTAAAGTTTATGATCACACGCTATGCAGTTTTAGAAAAGTGATAACCTTTAAATATCTTTAAATGCATGAGAGGGCAACGTGATGCCGTAAAAAAAAAAAAATGGGTAGTGCATAAAATAGAGAGTGGACCGTTACGTGAATAGTACATGTCCAGGATGAGAGTGCAACAACATGCTGTAAAAAACATGCCCATCGTTCGGAATTAAATGCTTCAGAGAAGTAGAAGTACATCAGTTACTTATGAATACAACTGGAGACTCCCTGCTGCACAGAAAATACAAACTCTAGCAAATTAAACTAGAACTGACGTTGTAAGCACGTTGGGACCTCAAAGCTCACGACCCATCAAGTCCGGACGGACAGAAACACAGCCACGCTGAAAACTATTCATCCTCGCGATTGCATGACAGGCTGACGTCAGTTTTTTTATTACGTATGTTCATAAAATACACTAAAGCTGAAAAGCCCACTCGATATCTCAGAAACGGGCTAATAATTAGTAATGAAATTTGAACACCACTTTTTCTAATTAGCAAAGAAACCAGAAATAAGTAGCAAATGTCCAAGGTGCCGCAAGGAGTTAATTGATTAATTTTTTTTTTTGCAAGAAATACGCATCGCCAGTATAGACCCTCGGCTAGGGACAGTCATTGAATCTTAGGCCACGAAGATGAAACAAAAATGATCAATTTGGGCAACATTTATAGCATTATTCAGCCATGGGTAGCATTGGCACGGAGTTGATTGTCATGCGTATAATGTAGTCTATGGTACATCTGAAGTTTATGCATGGAAGTGAGGACTCGCAGTTGTGCGTATATACAGCACTGTAGTGCCATGGGTATACGTGCATTACAGATAAGTACACAATGCAGTTGTCGATAGGGGAGGAGACTCGCTGATTAAGAAAAATGTAAACTGACAGACACTGAGTATATTGATAAGCAAACCCCTAAAGTTGAGCTTTTACCAGTCTCAGGCGCAATCGGATTGCGATAGCGTTACTCGATCCGAAGTGGGAAAGTCGACGCTGAGGACTGAAGTTTTGGATAAATTAACCCTAATCGGATTAGTTTATCTCGATGCAAGAGGGCGACATAAACAAGCTCGAAACATGGAGGGCGCATTAGGCGAAGCTAGCTAACCCCCTTGACTTTGAAATGATACCCTTTGCCTTCCAAATTATACCGCTGCTGTGAAGAAAATAAGCCTTGCAATAACAGAAAGTAATTGCTGTCGATTGCCTCTCCAGCTCAGATCAAAGGAAAGTTTGTGAGCAACATAGAGGAAAGCATAAAGTTAAGCAAGAAGGTCATTAATTACAGTCACTGCTGGAGATTGGCCAAAGTTTCTGTGGCTGAAATTGATTGTTGGATGTAGTGGGTGTGGTAGCCATGCGGCGGTGAGTCAGTTATCTGAACAACTTATAGCTGGAATGAATGCCTAGGCTACACAATCTATTTCTCGAACAAATCCTTACTCGAGCGAATCATTTTTCGAACGAATCGTTATTTGAACGCCCCTTTAAATAAATGAATTACTATTTTAAAGGCTTATTGCACAAATAAATCGTTACTCGAACAACTCATTAAGCACTAAGTTTTTACTCAAACAGTATATTACCGACCGATACATAAGGAAAATTTTACAAGAAAAGCCCATTACTCGAATGAAAGGCCGTTGGAAGAAAGACCAATGACTCAAATACACCGTAATTCGAACAGCCTACTGTTTAACTAACTCGTTACGTGAACACAAACCAATGTAAAACAGGCTATTACCTAGCCAATTCTTTTCTCGGACAACTTATAAAGCGAACGAAATATTACTCGAAGTGTGAATACAAAAATAGATTAAAATGGATTCGCTACTCGAACAAATTTCCTCAACTCGAACACCCGAACCGTAATGCGCGCCTGTTTGTCAGCAAAACAGTCTATTGTAAGCTACGGTTAGCAATGTTTGCTAACCAGACACTTCATTATTCAAACCGCCCTAGACATTTCATTATCCGAACCGTCTTTTAAGCTGCGTAAATATTGTGTTTGGAAATGTTTGTTCCACGTACTCACAAAAAATGCTGATTAATGGTCACATAGCTTCAACTTTAAAATATATAAAAAATAAAAACTAGCAAGAACGTTTAAACGCCCAATTGAAGACACGGCTAAATTTTAAGAAAGCGTTCTGAATTTAAAAAAAATGTATTGTTGCTGCTCTACGGTGCCGCCTTCAGCACCTGAAGGGCAGATTCTTTAGCATTAAACTTGAAAATGGAGAAAACATACAAAAAATATCACTGTTGTAGCGGCTTGCCTAAAAAGTTCATTCAGTTTTTGTTGACATAAAACTGCAAAAAACTAAAAGAATGAGCTAACTTTACTCTTTTCATTTACCACTAATAATCACTAGATACTTGATACGACAACGGAACAAAGAGTCAAGATTACGTTGAAATCGATTTTAATTTTATGCACTTTATTTCAGCGTTAAAACCGAACGAGTTTCTAGCCCACTCAACACAGGCGACCATGTAGCCCTTGTATAACGAACAAGTCGGAATACACGGAGGATCGAGTAGAGTCCACTAGGCTGGAAATTACCAAATTTGCGCCATGAATCATCACAATACTAAAAGTGTATGTATTAGATCGTCAGAAATAGCGGCTAAGCGGTCTGCACTGCCATCAAACTCGCCATTCTGTGTACGCTCATCACAGTGCGTGCGCTCCAGTGAGCTTTCATGCCGCCCAACAACCATAAGAAGCACTACCAAACCTAGTCTAACCTTACTCTACTTAACCTTTCATTACCTAACCTAAAATAACATTACCTAACCTTACCTCACCTAACATGAACTAACATAACCTTACCTAGCCTTACCTAACTTTACCTACTTACCTTACCTAACCTTACCTAACCTTACCCAACCTAATCTGCGATGCACCCATCAGCCAAAGCACACGAGCTTGAACGCCGCCAGCACGTACACCGATGCCCGTAAACAAACGTACATAGCGAATGGCGAGCAAACGGGTTCAATGCCTACTTCGAAGGAATTATTTACATGAATATGAAAAAAAAAATCCTGATAAACCCCATGTTACGGCGGCAAGATCTCTAGAATGATAGTAATATCTGTAGTACCAATTTTGATAACACTAATTCTATTAGTAATAACATTTATACACTAACTAGTGGCCCGTGCCGTCATTATAAATGACGGCAAAAAATTAACACTTCACCAAAACCCCCGCCGTCATAGGGGCTTCCTCATTTTTCCCCTATCTAATACTAAAGAAAAAGATTCCAAGGTACCCAACTTTTTTCTTCGCCTTTTGAAATCTCAATTTTCTTCTATCTTATTAGTTCTATTTTCCCCTATCTAATACTGAAGAAAAAGATTGCAAGGTACCCAACTTTTTTTTTTTTCGCCGAAGAAAAAGATTGCAAGGTATCCCACTTTTTTTACATTTTGAAATCCGAATTTTCTCCTATCTTATTCCCATAGAGCGTGACAGTAAATATATAAATAAATAAAAACACGACGTGAATTATTATATAGTACTGATATATACATTTATATAGATGTATTAAGTATATTTATCAGATCTTTAGTCTCACCAGTACATGGCATTATCTAGGAACAAAGCTTACAAGCTTCGCGGTTTTACATTTGGGACTCAGGGGATTCGAACCCGTGACTTTAGCATGGCACGGCGCAACCGCACGGCCAGAGCTGAAGGAGCTAAAAGGTATACTTGCAGTGCACACAGTACTGCAGTATGCCTCGCTCCATTACAGCAAGGATGTGAGTTGCGTCGATTTCCGCTTTATATGGAAGCTTACAGTCTTCACGAGATAATTACTACACAATATGAGTCAGATTTTTAGTTCCACTCTCTGGCCTAGCAATTGTGCCGCGCTATACTTGGGTGCAGGGATCAAATCGCACGAACAACTAATGTATAAATATATATAGAAGGTTGTAACGAAAGTTATGACACTTTTCAGTGGCCTCTGTCTGTGCCATTAGGCAGGTTATAATGGATATTTTGAAGAGAAAAAGCATTCATTGCTCTCAGTGTGCCATATTCCAGTGATTAAAAAAAAAGAACTGTGAGCCTCCATCCCTAAAACACATTACTATGGACTTGACACTATTACAAGGTCTGCTCATAGCTTTCATCCGAATACCGTTTCTGTTCTATCGTGACAATTCAGCATTTTCATTAAGATAGACTGTTATTTTCAGATGCATTCTTTTAAAATGACATTCAAGTCAAAAACAGCCTGGTTTGAATGCTCTAAATAGATGTTTTTTATTGCTACCTTTGTGTTTCTTTTTATACTGAGAACTAGGTTTCCAATCAAAGTCCAAAATCTGATGCTATGAACTAATACCGCAGTTTATTTACCGTTCATGTTCCTCTCTCGTGTGAGTACTTTATCGCCCGAGCGAAGTGTCATTCATCAAAAGAGTCATTAGATAGAGCAGCGATTAAAACAAAAGCGTGCTGGAACAATGAGTCTCAAAAATTGAATTTTTGAAAATTTAATCCTGCGCGAGGCTATTTGATAGCATCAGAAAATTAAATTTTATTTGTATTTTTACACGCAAAGCTAAATCCGTGTTGCCATAATACAGTTATATTGGCTTAAAACTTTGCCTTACAGTGGAACATATATCTATAGTTTAACAGGAAATGCGCTAAAAATTAGAATAATAGATCGATCAAAACTCTGGTTGCTACAACCTTATATATATTCATACAATCATATTCTACATCGAAACACTCTCACAAGTAAAATACAATATGCTCAATAAACAAACACTCCGAAATGCCTGAAACAGAAGAATAATCAAAACGAGAGATTGTCATCTAAAACCTTGCCAGTGAGTCGCCCAAGATATCAACTCTTCTCCCATACCCGGCCCTACCCTGGCTCGAACCTGGACTTCGCCAGAGTCGGCCTGTACGTTGACACGCCCCAACTTTCCATAATTATTCTAATGGCGTCGAAGTTAGGCGATTCTTTCGGCTGAGATCATGTCTAACGTAAGGTAACTCCTGTGAGAGGGGATAAATTGCTACCTAATTGAATACGTGACACTCAAAAGAGCTCGCTTTCGGTTACATGCGAAGTGAGCGGTGGAGTGTGCTCTCGTGTCACTAAAACAAAGCCTTGAGTACCGTTCCAGCCCACCAGAACTAATTACGCTTCAGCATGCAGGCTTCTAAACACGAGCAAGCCGATATTCCTGATTGGCGGTGATTGCATGATGCAATGTCCAACACGGCTTTCTTTTAGTGACGTGTGAGTAGAATCTTTTATTTTCACATTAGATTATAATTATATAGTAGAAAGTAGTCCTCTAATATCCAAGTACCGTAAATCATCGGTGTGTTGTAAGGTTAGCGCTGGTTGAAACGTCCTCTTATTAGCTAGTTAATCTCCAGAGAAATTATTAGTATGAACAGAACATGTAGTTTGTTTAACACTATTTGAAACATCCTCAACATTCTCTAGTCTACAACGTACGCCAGGCTTTGGAAGGTTAACAATTTGGCGCACAGACGCAGACATTCTTGAGTTTTACTTCTAAATGTTTGAAGCTGGTGCAAGATACGAGGGTCGTTGCGAAACAAATGCCTCCTATTTTTCAACTTAAAAAGTTGAAGAGCTACGAGGATGGAAGTAGCACCTTTAAAACGACCAACCTTCTGTGCTCCAGAATTTATATTTCTATGCAGTCACCATCATTCGCAGTGCACTTTCGCCAGCGGTGAACAAGAAGCTTGATAGGCATGCCGTCGCTGGCCCTTTTGTTCCTGCGTGAGTATTCGTCGAACCCACCTAGCGCACGCTCTGCTAAATCATATGGATAACAACATCGTTTCCAGCGCACTGACACCCATATTCAACTCTACTTGAATTTCATGCACTTTTATCCGCCGATCAGCGCGGATGCGATACTTGAAGTGCACTTTGTTTTCCGGCGTAGCTGTGCATGACGTCCGGAAAGCACTCTGTCACTTCACATCTCTGTCGCCACTCTGAAATCGACGAACCCATCTCCAAACTGCGCTGACAACAACTGCATTGGTTTTCGTAAAAATTTACCAGGTGCCGGTTCAGTTTTTTTTCCGCATGAAGGAATTCAATGACCACCTCTGCCTCTGACGCACGTCCCTAACAGGGATTGCTTTCTTAGAGTGTCACACCGTTAATATCTGCAACAGAGAGAAGAAACTTTCAGGTCATGAGTGAAAAAGTTCACTCAGCATAATAACACAATTTGCAATCCCCTCGAATCTTTTCGGGCGGAAAAAAATAGGAGGTATTACTTTTGGAACGACCCTACATTCGGTGGCCGAAATTGGCAGCTGTATTTGACTTTGCCACTCTCAGCTAAGATTCATACTACTAATACACACTATGGCTTCAATAGTTAAATAAAAACTAGAACGGAAAACAGCATCATATTCACTAAAACAAATCCCACTGAAGGCTGAAAAAAGTTAGCTCTAATATTTATGTAATTTAACGTGTAATGTCATAATTCTAAAAATTGAAACTGAAATTTGGTTTCGTCCGGGAAACATAGCTTGGAAAGTCAAGGCTAGTTGATATTCGTCACTACAGGGTGACCATATACAGAGTTTTGATATCATTCGAAAAATTTTTAACCAATAGCGAGCCAATTCCAAGGTCATTTTTGGGATGAAATGATGTAGTCTCTCTTTCAAATTTTGTACAAACACTATAACTTTCTTCAAAAAAAGGAAAGTCATCAATGCGCCCAATTGCTTGAAGAAATGTTATAAATAAATATTGAAACTTATGGCAAGCTGAAGTCACTACGCTTGTTCAAGATTTTCGTGCAAACACTGACAGCAGTTAAGTAAACTAAAAAAAAAAGAACAGTCGTTACGTCGGCGCATTGCTCGAGGGATCTGCTGTTAAGAATAACTTCTATAAAACGGAAACTAAATTCAACGCCTTTGTTCAAGATTCAGTGCAAACAATGTCAGCAGCCATATTTGTAAAAAAAAAGACAGTCGCCACCTCCTCGAAAAGTTGAGCCAAATTGCCATTGTCTGCACAGTCGCACATGTGCCTCGATTCTTTTTCCGGAACAAAGTTTCAAGTCTCCCGATAGACCCAACAAATTTGGTCGCTTATCCCTTCATATTTTTGCTGTCGCATTCCAAAGAAGTTCTTCAGGTTCATTCAGGCAGTCGTTTCGTAAT
>LQNS02277097.1:32299562-32309618 GCA_001587735.2 Parhyale hawaiensis | reverse complement strand
AACATTTGCAAAGTTTGTATGAAGTGCGACCTCCTAGTTCGCCTATTGAAAACTTTCTGAGGAAATAAATTTAACTACACAAAAACAGACCAGAACTTTTTCCTAGAAAAAAAATGTTAGGATTAACAGCAGTGCCTTCTTTACGTTGATCGCAGTTTAATTAAATAAAAAAAAAATCGTTATATCTACAAAGACGAAAACGATGAATTTTATGGGCACCCCATCATTGGTTTTGACTCATGTAGAGCTAGCTTTCGACCTGCCTGATAGGCGATTCAAAACTCTGAGAAGGCTGAGAGCGGCCAGTTTTGCTTCGGCAATGCCTTTTTAAGTTTTTATCTTAGGCTTCTGAAAATTAAGGCTAAAAATTAAAAGTTTTCCGATTTGGCAAGAAACATTTTTGTTTGAACTTTAGATTACTTGCTACTTTGATTCCTAAACTAACCCAGTGAAATTTGCAACAGGAAGTTAGTCTTACAACGAACTCTCTTCGAGTTGAATTTAAATCTTACTGTAATCCACGAATATTTTTTACAGAATTCGGCTCTAAGAAACGAAATGTTTTGAAACCGTTTCTTGCAGTAACCTAAGAAGTATTTTTAGTTAGGTTCCCGCTTTAATTTGTGAACTGCCTTCGACTCAATTCCAGCTCTAAGCCACCAGCTGTTTTTCATTTGGGTCCAGCTCTAACGTCAACAGTACTAAAGTATCCCCTAACTATATAGGTCATCTTCCCCCTGGAAATTCCAGAAGAGCTTTGCAATGACTGCAAATTCATTCAAGCTTCTTTGCACGCCCCACCGCTGACAGCCAATACAAGCAACCCACTGCCTCTCTTCTGACGAGTCTCATCCTTCATTGAACTGTCAAATTCCTCATCCCTATTCCAGCTGCATGCTTTGAGGTTCGATTTCTGGAACACCGAAGCTGCCGAGGAACTGGACGACCTCAGCCACACCTTTAAGGTGAGCTCTCGCTCGCTCTCTCCGTGGTAGAATTAAGAGTCAGCGGTGGCTATTTTGCGATTTATTACGATTGCTGCGGTCATTCCGGTGGGTTCATTGGGATTTGCGATAGAAACTGCGAGCATTTATTCCAGCCAGAGAGTGGCAGTTGCACTTCAACATTTGGTCTTCAGGTTGGTTTGGTGAAGACGGAGGAGAGATTTGAGGATTTCAGTAAATCACATTATAAGGATTTGCGCTTGCCATCTCGAAATTGTCAAGGCACAATAGAAAAGGATTTTCTCTATCCTAACAAGCCTCTTAAAATCCTAGTACTGGATATATAACATTTTATGTTTCAGAGGTAAGAACTTGCAACCAATTGTGGCTCAGTGAAAAACCCCGCAAAACGCCCCCTATTTTAATCCAGTCCTCAAATATCCAGCTCCACTACTTCCTTAATAATTTAGGAGTTTTTTCGAGGCACTAAAGGCTATGGTAAATCTAGTGAGATGCATGGTGTCCATAGTATTATGTATCCACGTAAAAGTCAAATGATCAAGCTTATAATAGCTAATATGTAACAAAAGGGTGGTAAGTATTAATGATGTACAAAACCAATTTAAAACTGGTAATATGGTGACAACTGATGTGTCTGCCAGTACCGAACATCTTGGTGTTCATTGCTAGCGGTGCAAAAAAAAGGAAGAGACGAACGAGTCTACATGCCTATATGTAGCACCGAAAAAGTAGTCAGCTCTAGTCCACTCAGCACTCCACCTGTATGAATTTGTAAATAATCCGTTATGGCTTTCCTGTCGTACGTCTGTGGAAGCTGGGAGTAAGTAATCTTGTGCTATACTTGCTAGAAGAGAATGTGTCGCGCGCATAGAAAAAATCGAAGCATAGACTTAGCCATAATCTATCGGTTACAGACCACTAATTAGGTGTCATGTGCATTGCTTGCCAAAGATCTCAAGGAGCAATTCTATTTCTAGACTGCATAAAAAGAATTGCGTCCCAAATTCTCCAGATCTTGACAATCGATGGGCCGTGGTGTGCAACTTAGTCTGAAAGGATCTAGCTGTAACTGGACCAAATGAAATGCCGGACAGTCGTAGAACATGCACAGTTTTAAAGGTCTTTTGAAAGAAAGAGGGCAGTATACAGTGAAACTAAATTTTCATTATTTTTTCGTTTATGGAAATAAAATATATTGACGACCAACCGTCATTGTCTAGCACCGTTCCAGTTCGTTCTCAGCCCTGCTCTTGACCGCATGCAGCATGGCGGTTTTTGTCTATAATTTGTGATCCTAAATCTTTTTTTCACATTACGTCTAGCTAACTTGTGCGTTTCATTTGTTCCAGATGGTAGATTTTAATCCTATACCTGAAGATGTCCACCGTTGAGGGNTGATCAGATTTTGGAGTTTATGCAAAGAAAATTATGGTTTCAGAGCCAATTTGAATTTTTGCTACCGTTGGCTCACTTGGCGGAGGTATGCGCTCTCAGAGTGCTCTAGTTTTTCATGTTATGCTTCTGAAAATTAAGGCTGAAGATAAAAAGTGTTCCGATTTGGCAAGAAACATTTTTGTTTTGAACTTTAGATTACTTGCTAGTTTGATTCCTTAACTAACCAAGTGAAATTTTGCAATAGGAAGTTAGTCTCACAACGAAATCTCTTCGATTTGAATTTAAATTTTACTCCAATCAACGAATATTTTTTAAAGAATTCTGCTCTAAGCAACGAACTGTTTTAGAACCGATTTTTGCAGTAACCTAAGAAACATTTTCAGTTAGATTTGTGAACTGTCTTCGACCCCATTCCAGCTCTAAGCAATCAGCTGTTTTTGATTTGGGTCCAGCTCTAACTTCAACAGTACTAAAGTATCCCCTAACTATATAGGACTTCTTCCCACTAGAAATTCCAGAGGAGCTTTGTAATGACTGCAAATTCGTTCAACCTTTTTTTGCACGCCCCACCGCTGTCAGCCAATACAAGCAACTCACCGCCTCTCCTCTGACGAGTCTCATCCTTCATTGAACTGTCAAATTCCGCATCCCTATTCCAGTTGCATGCTTTGAGGTTCGATTTCTGGAACACCAAAGCTGCCGAGGAACTGGACGACCTCAGCCACACCTTTAAGGTGAGCTCTCGCTCGCTCTCTCCGTGGTAGAATTAAGAGTCAGTGGTGGCTATTTTGCGATTTATTACGATTGCTGCGGTCATTCCGGTGGGTTCATTGGGATTTGCGATAGAAACTGCGGGCATTTATTCCAGCCAGAGAGTGGCAGTTGCACTTCAACATTTGGTCTTCAGGTTGGTTTGGTGAAGACGGAGGAGAGCTTTGAGGATTTCTGTAAATCACATTATAAGGATTTGCGGTTGCCATCTCGAAATCGTCAAGGCACAATAGAAAAGGATTTTCTCTATCCTAACAAGCCTCTTAAAATCCTAGTACTGGATATATAATATTTTATATTTCAGAGGTAAGAACTTGCAACCACTTGTGGCTCAGTGAAAAACACCGCAAAACGCCCACCTTTTTTAATCCAGTCCTCAAATGTTCAGCTCCACTACTTCCTTAATAATTTTGGAGTTTTTTCGAGGCACTATAAAGGCACTATGTTTTCACGCAAAGTCAAATGATCAAGCTTATAATAATTAATATGTAACTAAGGGTAGTAAGTACTAATGAAGTACAAAAGAAATTTAAAACTGTAAACATGGTGATAACTGCTGCGCCTGCCAGTACCGAACATCTTAGTGTTCATTGCAAGCGGTCCAAAGAAAAGACAAGACACACGAGTCTGCATGCCTAGATGTAGCACCGAAAAAGTAATCAGCTCTAGTCCACTCAGCACTCCACCTGTAGGAATTTGCAAATAGTCCGTTTTGGCTTCCCAATCGTACGGCTGTGGAAGCTGGGACTAAGTTATCTGGTGCTATACGTGCCAGTAGAGAATGTGTCGCGCGTATAGAAAAAAATCGAAGTATAGACTTAGCCATTATCTACCAGTTACAGACCACTAGTTAAGTGTCATGTGCATTGCTTGCCAAAAATCTCAAAGGGCAATTCTATTTCTAGACTGCATAAAAAGAATTGCGTCCCAAATTCTCCAGATCTTGACAATCGATGGGCCGTGGTGTGCAACTTGGTCTGAAAGGATCTAGCTGTAATTGGACCAAATGAAATGCTGGATTGTCGTAGAACGTGCAGAGTTTTAAACGTCCTTTGAAAGAAAGTAGCAGTATAAGGTGAAATAAAATATATAGACGGAAGAATAAGTGATTAGAAACATTTTATTCTCCTTATTATCTGATAGTCTTATCCAACAAAATTACTTCCTAGCTTTCGGTATCAACAGAAGTTATGTTTTCTACTGAAATCGACAGCTTGAAGTACTTTCGTTGCAAAAGCCTACTAGCTATATATGTATAAGGTACAAAGGAAAATCTATCCGATAATAGGAGAGTTGTCTCTCAGCCCGTCTGTCCGTCGAACCCTTCTAAGATCCTTTTTGAGGATACGAGCCTGGGAATGACATATTTCATTACTGTAGACCTGAGCTAGAGGTTTTGCGCACTTGTTGGAATTGATGGACTCCGTGGACTTGGCCGACTTTGTGGACTCCATGGACTTGGCGGACTTTGTGAACTTTATAGATTTAGTGGACTTTGTTTATTTGGTGGATTTTGTAGAACTGTGAGCTTTTTCGGTGAGATAGTGAAATGTGCTAATTTATATATATTTTTGATTATTCAACCCATGGGTTGCTGGTGGTTTAGTTTATGTTAAAGTAAACACGATTGACAATTAGAGCCCTGTGTAGCGGAGCGAAAGTGGGGTTATATTGGTGACAGTGTGGGTGTCCAAACTCACAGCCCCGGGGGCAATGTCTGTTCGGGAATGAGGTCTTGCAGCATGTCAGACTGCTGACGCGTCATGCTGTGATGTGCTGCGGGATGGGATTTTCCATGATGACTCTATTATTCAAAATACGAGTATACAGATCACACTACAAGGAAGTGAATGCTCGAAATGATTTGTTACTTTAGGTACTGGTGGAACTGAACGCGACATGAATGAAAGGTCCTGAGCGTCATATAAAAATCGCTGTGACATAAAACTAAACAAATAAATCAATAAATAAAACTTGCTCTGGCAGACTGGCACCATTTATTTACTTAAATGCCTAGTCCTTTCCGTTTTATTTGAGCAGGATGCTGAAGTGCCAGAACTGACTGGTAACTTTCCAGAAAATGAATAGCGTACTATTGAAGCTCAGTACTTTTCACTCATTCCTCGCATGCTGCGGAACTAAGGGTCGGGGGCACAATGGCGGTGTCACCTTTAACACACCTTGGCACCATTTGCTCACGTGTCATATAATGTTATTCCAAAGGAAATAGATTCTTCATTGGTACAATGAAGTGTTAAAGGACGCATTTGATACAACAATAAATAAGGCGTACCGTACAGTAGATAGTTCTAGCATATGAATAGATTAAAAGTACGTTGAAGGTCACGCAACCATAAGCTTTTAATGAAAGTGTTTAACTTGGTGAAAATAGACGACTTTGCTTGAATGTTTAAAAGTCTTTATTGTAGTATGGTGAAAGATCCAATGCCACTATAGTCGTATAAGAGATCCAATGATCGAACATAATGAAAATTTTTACTAGCATAATTGGTACCCTTCATTTAGAAGACTTCAAGCATCCAGAGTATTAAATGTAGTATTTGTTGCTAATACTTAACAGATGTCACGTCTTTTAGCGCTGTCTTACCATAATTTTTTGATCTCTCGAACTTACAACTACAAAACAGCTTCTGGGGCGGCCAAACAGCCGTTCGTATCGTAGATTACAAGACGTCCAATGGAGATCTTGCAAGAATTTTTAGATTTCAAGAACTGCACTAAAAGAAAATTTGCCAGCTTGATAAGAATTAAGATTATTTTCCATACAGGTCATTATTATCACTCTGATAAAAACATCACTCATTGCTATATAATCAAAGGCTTTCATAATATATGTAAAGCATACTCAACCGCGCAGTGCAGCTTTGCTACTACATAGAACTCATGCATTAAATAAATTCAAAAACTTACATAATATAACAATGATCATATTTTATTATGATGCCCTATATCTGCAGCACGAACAAGTGCGAACGGGTTTCCCAGTAGAGGGTGCATACCGTCAGGTTGACTTTACAGCTTTACTATAAACATAGTGACCTGTTTGGAACAAAGGGTTACATTTAAAATTTTTACACCAATCAGCAGCGAATTTAAAACCGTCCTCGTTTGGCCTTCGAAGCGCTCGAGCGAAAAAGTCTCATTCGTCTAAATATTTCTGCTCCCAGCAGTTCAACTGCCAGCGAGTTAGAGTTAAACATTTTTCGAAAGGCTTCAAAACGACCGGGATTTGTCACCGCTGAGGACAAAAAGGGCATTTGGCCTGGGGCGGTTGTGAGGCAAATGACGCGAAAAATAAACCAAAGGTAACACAGTTCCCCATTCGTGTTTCTGGGTCTTGTCAATGCTCACGGATTTTGACTAGTTTGGTACATAGAGATTAGTGGCACCCATATTCGTGGATCTTTTTTCAATATCAACGGATATTGCCCTGTATTACTTCTAGGTTTACATATTCGGGATCGTAGTACGCGTTTAAATGTTAATGTTCGTCTGTGCCTCCTCATATAGACTCATTCTGATTCATGATGAAAGTAGTGCAATAGTCAGCTTTTACAGTTGGGTCATAAGATTGGCTTTTTCAACCGTGGGTTCTCCAAGTCCCCGTGAACGCTGTATTATCGTCTATCGGGGCTAGGGATTTTTGTCCCGTTTCACTAAGTAGCTTCGTAGTATTTTCAGGTTTGCTGACAATGACATTCTACTACACACTTACTCGTCTTGCCATTATCTACTACTTGCGCTTCATGTACATTCCAATTTTCTCCCCCCAAAAAGCAATAAACTTGACAGGGCTGTGCAGATGTATCAATGTAAAAAATCGATGGAACAATTGTTATTCTTGTAAATTAATTTTTCACTGCAATATGTATCTGTGGGTAATAAAAATGTAAAAAACCGATGATCATGCGACTTTTCCTTTATTACAAGGATACTTTAGTTTCACATAGTTTTTATTTTGTTTCAGAAATTTTTTAAAGCTTTCCAGATCAGTTCTTTTCTTCAGCTCTTTTGGGTGTGTGTTCAGACAGCTCTGCTCATACTATACATAAATCTCAATTTTAGGTTCACTTTAGTTTCTGCTTGAAATATTTCCTAATTTTACATAAATTTAATAGTATGAAATTATTGTATGTTCTAAAGGGCGCTGCCCTTAAGAGCACGTAATGCGAAACGTTCTTTGCAACCATTTCGATTACAATGCCGCGAGCACGACTTCGGCTCGCACATTATAACACAACCCATCCGGAGCACTCTGAGAGCGCACACATCCGCCAAGGTAGGCAACATTAGCGATAAACTATTATTTCCTTTTTAACATCGCCAAACTTTGATCATTTGTGCCTCTTGACAGTATAGTAATACAAGCTTCTGTAATTTGCTTGGCGATCCGTCCGTAACTTTTTGAGTTATACTTTGAAAAACATTAGTCAAACGTACAGACAGACGAACCGAGAATCACTTTTAAATTTGGTAATTTGTGCCTCTTAAGATTTCAAACAATTCCTCAAATTTAATGAATATCAGCCCTAACTACACAAGTCATATTCTGACAAACATTCGTAAAACAGACGAACCCATCACCATCACAATTTAGTCAATTGTGTCTTTCAACATTTCTAACAACTTCTACAAATTTCTTGAAGATTCGTTCATAACTTTTTGAATTATGTTACCGACAAACATAAAAATAAGCATAGAGAAGAAAAAACTATCCAACAAACAGTTCAAGACAAGTCCCATAACTCCTGTGCATTTTACAAAAACCTGCCTATTAACTTTTTAAGCTTAGCTACTAAGAAAAAAAGAGGCAGACAAAGAAACAATCGGTTGAGAGGATCTGAACCAGAAGTCAATCATCAGTGCGTTCCTCCAAACATAACAAACAATAACTGCAAATTTCGGAAGAATTCGCCCATAACCTTCTGAGTTATCTAGGTTACAGACAAAAAGACAAACAGCCAAACTCGACAAAAACAGAACCTCCTTCACGGAGGTAATAAATTGGCCAGGATTTCAGCCGTCATTGACACGTGTGCTTTATGCGAAAAGCCAATGATAAAGTTCCTAATTTCAAATGAATTTAACTCTTTAAGGACCAAGTTTCCGTTTCTCTCAGATTTTTGGAGATAGTCTTAAATTGTAGTCCTCCGACTACCGTCTCATAGTCGCGGCGCTCGTATGCAGGCCCAAAAATCTCTGATCCTTTTTTTATTTAGAAACCTACTTATTGCGAAGCGGGACTCGTGAATCCCAGTGGTTCTTAAAAGGTTAAATTTGCAAAGACTCATATTTAGTGCGATGTTGAAACAAGTCAAGTTCTTGTTAAAGTGAATATAACTCCAAGCACTGGAACGTGTCTTATATTATGCGGTCTGTCGTGGATAGCAGCCTTAAGCTGTTTCTTTCATTTTTGGTTGTCACTATCCACTTTCATCTTTTTTTACGAGGGCTCGAATCGTTTCAATATTCATACGTAATTTTTTACCAATCTAAGCGCTAAATAAATCATTGTGTTTCTTGAATGCATCTTGAATTCACAGCGATTCCGTATCTCTATTTTTGAAAGACTCCACACATTTTGTGCCTTGTCTTAATGACCTCGTCTGCACTTAACGGGTTCTGCATCGATCTGCTTCCTTTGTTTCGGCATTTATATCTCAGTGATAAACGAATTTAATTTTCTTCCCTGCTCCAGTTAATTTCTGCAGCATCCAATTCACAGTGAACTTGAGACAAACAATCTATTTTCTACAGTTAGGTTTTTCCATTCAAAAGGATGTTTTTCAGTTTTATTTCAGTATTATTTAATTTTGTCATCAACGTCATGATGAACCATTACCATTTTTACTTGTTTGCTTTTAGTTATCATATTCTGATGATTTATTTTTTTAACCTAGCTGTAACTACTGCACAACGAATTTTTTGTCGGGAGAGAGCTATTTCTAAGAAGAGAATAGCTTCAAAGCCGAAGTTTTTTTTTTTTGTATTTGTATACACAGTATAAATAAATAAATTGATCTATTCCACCAATACAATTTTATTTTTGCTGAGCTGAATTCCTCCATTACGATGCTTTCAATAATAATAATAATTTCTGCACCTCCAATTCTATTTTCCGCCCTATTGAAGTTTTTCTGTCGTCGCGCAAAAAAGAAGCAATTGAACCGCAAGAGCGGCGAAAGCAATCGAAATGTGTCAGTTAGACTTGACCGATGAGCCACTAGCTCGCCCCTGGAGCACTGAGCGAGTGTTGCTATTTGTTCATCTCCAACTTAGGTGAGAAGTAGGGCATTGTGCTACATCCAAGTTCTACAGATCCGAGTCTGTTCGTAGGGGTAAAACTGAGAAGAAAAATGAGGTAATGCACTACATCTAGGCTCCACAAATCCAAGTCTGATGTAGTGCTGAACCTGAGAAGGAAAATAGGGTAATTCGCTACAGCCAAGCTCCATAATTCCAGGTCAATCGCTTATTCAGTTCTAACTGAGAAGAAGTCATGAGTAACCTGCGACAACAAGGCTCTTCAAACAATGTTCCGTCGATTGTTCTATTTCACATAAAAAAAGAAGAGACACATGGTAAATTGCAGATGCGTAGTTGACTAGTCAAAACAATTACTGGTCTAATTTGTCAAACACGACCCAAAAATCACAGAAGTAGCGTCTTACCGACACCCACAGCCTGTTGCTCTGGGGCTTTCACTGGCAGACAAGTCATATCGGTAGCACAGCACTACCTTCCACCACAGTGTCAGAGAAGCACAATGCCCGGACGCGAATTTTTTTTCCTGAACCTTTCAGCAAGTACAGTCTCAGGGCAGCCAATGGCGTGGCAGGTCACAGGCCACAGTGGGAGGGGCGAAGGGTGATGCTCAGTGATGGTGTTGCACTCTGATGCATAC
>LQNS02277097.1:32246327-32262495 GCA_001587735.2 Parhyale hawaiensis | reverse complement strand
GAAGGACACCCTGCTTTTCAAGAAAGCAACCCAATCTCGACGCAACCAACCTCTCATAAACTTTCGACAAAACAGGTGTGATCGAGATGGGTCTATAATCAGAGGTACGGGATGAAACCGTACCTCTGATGATATTATGCACGCCACGCGAGGTGCACGGATATGTCATTGGTGCACTCTATCACCAGCGAGGAAACCATGCAGCAGGGAGTTACCTCCACAATGCACGTAACCGTTTACAGCTGGGTTGTCTGGCACGTTATAGTATAGTAGATAAAAGTCTGATAACTTTTGGAAGTGTATGAATAGGGCGGAACTTCAAGACTAATATAGAAATTGCTGCATATTAATAAATTTCACCGAAAAATTGTAGCGATTCTGTGATAGATAGAGGACTTATGCTGCTAATCTCCCATAAACTTTCATAACTCAAGTTTTTTTCGGTTTTATTCTTTACCGCTGCTACAATAGGTATTGCTTTGCATCGACCCAATAATATCGATGAATGTTGTGGATTTCTGCCACGCAGAGATTAGGATCTAAAGATGGAGAGTATTTTTGCATTTTCATACGTCTGCACTGCTAATGCCTTAGGTATGGTGCCCAGTGTGTAAATGCATTTTCGATGTGATGCTCTGCTGTCATTGTTAAGGCCACAACGATTGGCCGGGGTAATAATGCTCAATAGGTTTGACGCACAAGGCCTTAGACAAGGCGTTGGCTTTGACCTGCTGAATGGCCTTTCAGGCGTTAATTCTTAATCGTTATCTTTGAGATTCCTGAAACTTAACCTTGCCTTGTAACATGAGAATTTTAGACGTCCCATTGGGCCGTAACCGGAATGCGTATAACGCCTACAACACATTTAAAATGGCGAAAACAACACGCCTGTCCGCGTTCCCGACAAGTAAAACCTACTGGGTTTTAATCTTACTGGCTAATCGATGACACTTTTCATTTTGTGCCTACCGATGATCCAAATAAGTACTAGAAAGAAGAAGCAGCCTGTAGTACGTCCAGAGACAAATGAAACCCATGCACGAATGCGATCCCACACAGGATCAAAACAATGGGAACAGAAGAGTTGGTCCGGAAAGAAGAGGAAGACTAGAACAAATCTTGTCAGTAGCGGTAGAAAGAGAAAAAAGCGCAGTGCTCACAAGAGGAAGACGTCCCGAAGTAATCTGAATTATCTGAGGGGTCCTCTGCGAGCGCGACTCACATAAAATAAAAAGGCTGACCTTAACAAGCCTCACCTGATGGCCAATGAGCCAGCCTATGCTCTGGCAGGGAAATATGAAGCGCTTGTCACAGGAGAGCGAAGAATACCAAACCTTTATTGCCCATCTAAGGGCATGTTCGATTGGGTGCCAAAAGTAAGCCTTCAAGGCTTGACTTGCCCGAAACTTCAAGCAGGTGCGCTGGTTTCGACCCGCTTAATTGAGTTTCATGCATTGATCCTCAGTAAGTAACCCTTGAGACTTGAAGAAACTCAGTTAGGCTCAGCAAAAAGGAGTATGCAGCCAGCTCAACGGAATCACGTAGCATTTAACACTTGCAACACGATTCAAAGTGATAGAGCCAAAGCTTCTGCCTGAAATTTTAAACAAGTCAAGCCTTCAAATCTAAGTTTTGGCTCCCATTCGAACACGCCCTTAAATACTGTTTTCCAATGAATATTGATTGCTTAATGTAGACGGGGGCTCATACAGAAGCAGGCAACATTTTAGTTTCAACTACTGTAGATACTAAGTACTTGTATTACATTCCAATACCAGGGCCCACTTACGTACGTGAATTTTACTTTAACGTTCGGTATTAAGCACAGAGTATTAATACAAAAGCGCCTAACTTCTTTGCGTAGACGTGAAAAGGTAATGCCCGCTCCACCGCCCTGTTGGCCAAGCGTCTTCCATAAAAACTTTTGGAGAGCAAGAATGCGCAGAGGCAGTGAGCTTCCTTGAAGATCAATTGGTACGGTTAACCCCAAGCGGGCTAACATCCTTTCCGTAATGTCGAACAATGCTATTTCCGTAATATCGAACAATGCCATTTCCGTAATATCGAACAATGCTATTTCTACAAGAAGCCGAAGAATTATAGGGTCGATCAACCCAAGCGGGTTTTACGCTCTACACCCGAGCGTCCACATATCTTTATCTCGACGAACCACTGGCAGACGTTACAGATCTCCACGAACCTCCGACTTTTCGAGGCAAGATCCGAGTCTCGTGAAATCAAGAATATAGGAGTACATACCTAGAATTGTACTACATGCTACTATTCCGACGAGAAACAAACGTTTTACCAATACCGTATAGGGTTAAAGCACCATAAAATGGAGTTTCATATTGTTTCAACTCCCATAGGAACACGACTAGAGATGCTTATTAATAAGAGCACATAATTCGCAGCTGATATGTTAAGTTTTTTTTTTTCTGGATGAACAAGTTGCAAGTTTTATTATTCGACAGTAATGCTTCAAAATTAAATAGGATGCCTTTATTTGAAGGCTGCAATTCTTCAAAATGGCAATTCCGCACGGATAGATAATCTAACCCCTTACGCCACCAGTTAACTGCGCTACTGCGCCACTACGCGGCTTGTACCGTGAGTCCTGTTGGTAACAATAAATTAAATGCTTTATGCAGCTGATTAGGATGAGAGACTATTCTGTCTTGGGACTGAAGTTACGTTCTCTGAAATTCCAAGTACCAGAGAGTAAAAGCTGTTAGAGAGGAAAGCAGACACCCACACACACAGCAAATATATACCTGTATATTGATGTGCTTGGTTGAATCTGATGCCATATTTCTGTGTTAAAATATCTTTTGTTCGTTTTCTTTGAAGCATGAACTTAGAAAAAAAACATATAACAAAGAGCTATGACATGATTTGTAACAAAGCATCTCTCATTTAAATCAATTAAAGGTAGCTCACAACTTCTACGAATACCTAGTACAGGATATCTATATCTGCCCGTGCAATGAGGGAGTGAAGTCTGTTATTAGCAAACTTATCTGTTCAGCGAGAAAAAAATAAAAATAAAAGACACACAGACGAGCAATCAAAGGGAAGTTCAGACTTGCAGGGTACGCACTCGCTATTATTGGGTTAAAATATCATAAGAGAAATAAACTTACGCCCTTCTCTAAAAATCTACCGAGATAATTCCATTGCAGAATGCTACTTTGTTCCATGGAAAATTGAAGGAAGAACTTCGTGTCTCATTGAAATATCGTTGTTGAGAACGTCAACAAAAGCTGGCACATTGCGCTATGCAGCAGCTGTTGTTTCAATAAAGAAGTACAAACAACGAAGAATATTGAAAGGTATCATCGACTGGGACAGTTCCACCGAGATAGACTAATCATGTTAGCTTCAACTTATCCGGATCTTTAGTTATGTCCTCGCAGCGTTAGTCGTTAATCCCACACCGACAACTCTGATACAGCCTCAAGTTCAATCCTAGACTGAGAAACGAACGCTCAACCATGAAATTCAACACTGAGAATTGTTTATGTCAGTGGAACCATCCAAACTGAAGTCCTAAAGTAACACAAAATGTTGAAACATGAAAAAGACTTACCTTCTTCCTCCGCAATTTCATCTTCCAGGGAATGTTTGGCTGCGCCTGTGCCGCTGCAGACTGCGGGCAGCGAGATGAGCGCTGCAACGAAAACGATTTGAGCAGCCAACTTCATCATGGAGGGCAACTGCTTTAATCTGCCAGCCGATAGAATCCGCCGTTTTCTGGGTCGTGTTTCTTCCGAAAGTCGATAATCCCGTTCGTCACCGAGCCAGGGTGATTTGTAAGGCCGAAATCGAAGGCCTTTTCCTTGTAGCTTTTGCATATGAATGCAAGCGTTGTCTTCGGGATTGTTCACACAAGTTTTATTGTCACTATCATACCTTCGATCAGTTGATGATGTTTTCTTGGTTAGCGTTTCAACGCTGCTGGTATTTGGAACCCAAGCGTGAGCTAGTGGGTTGGACAGCATGCAGATTTTCGCAGTTTCTCCAGCAAGTTTTTCTGGAACATGTGATTGCACCGTAGCATGTCCTTTGGCTATGTAGGTATATGGAATCCATGTTTCAGTTACTGGGTTCGGACGTAAGTTCATGTCGGGAGTTTCTTTCGTAACTTTTACTGCAAAGTTGAATTTCCTGTGAACGTTTGAGATGCGTTTAGACGTCACTATTTCGTCACAGAAATCAAACGTCACATATGACTTCGAGATGAGATAGGGGATAGCATTCTGTGTAAATAGCATATCACTTCGATACCATGATGCAGCAGAAACATTTGACACGTATTCCGGTGTTACAGGTTCAGGAACACCGATGAGAAAGTAACATGACGCAATGCCAGCCTCAAGCCAAAGCTCCAAGGAGCCATCGACAATAATGTTCACTTGATATGATTGACTTTCATATAACTCTTGAGTTCTCCCCAGTTGCAGCAGCGCATTACCTGTCTTTTGTGACACATTACTGACGAAGCAATATTCACAGCACGCTTCCCTAACATCCCTAGTTGCAATACTAGGACTACCGTCGTATTTTAATTGACTGTTAGTGTTCGAAAGCGCTGCGGAATATTTTCTATTGCCGTTTCTACTAAGCGTGAGAAAAATACAATCTATCTTCAGGTCTTTTCCCTCAAGCTCAACAACACCAACACAAAGCACCTGGGTAACAATTAATAGCAAATTTTCTAATTGATTCTTTAAAGATTCTCTCAAAAGAACGTCTAACCTCACTTGCGCCGGCACCATTCTTTCGATATAGACACACAAGTGCCACAATTTGACTGCGAGATTTACAAAGCATTTTAATGTGAGCAAATGAAAGCTAATTACACACAGCAATACAACACAGTTTTCATAATACGTTATTTTCTTTTCACCGATTTCCATGAGAAGCAAACCTGGATTAGAGGGGAGCCGGTACTCAAATTCTGGATCATCGTCTCTTTTTGAGCTATAAATAATTCTGTCAGAAGCTGCAGCATCAAATGGTTCTAAGCTGCACATCACTCGCCTGTAAAAAGAAAGAGGCACAGTTAATAGGCAAGCAGAAAAATGCATGGTTACATCGACATAAAATAATTTCGGATGACTTTAGTCACCATCAAATTCCAAGTGTAAATACACAGCTAACTAGAATTTTTTTTTACGTGCAATCAAGAGATACCTAACTCGTCAATGTGACCTCATCAAAAATCTGCGAGTGTCTCATGTGAGTGCGTTAGACTAAATTTTAACGTTCGTCATTCGTGCCAACTTTGCTTCCTTCAATTTTCATGCTCTTACTGATAATGCTTAACTCTGTTCTACCTCTTCTTTCCCCACTTACTGTTATTATGAGCGTTAATCCTGTGTGGGAGCACCCTCGTGCATGAATTCCACATGTCTATTGCAATACTCTATGTCCCTTCTCTCTTCCTCTGTGAAATAGCCAAAACGTTTCGTGTATTTATTTATTTTGTGCCTGCTCCTAAGGAAACGTGCAAAAAAAGAGGACAGGTTGTAGATTTTGTAATTGAGTTATATTTTCATGAGATCGATGACCCTTTATCTGAATGCACTTCTTTCTTGAAACACTTCTTGAAATCGGAACAATATAGATGCAGCTTCTGGAGTCCGATTCTATAACTTTTTTCTCTCAAGTCACGACGTATAATTTCAGCAGATGATCAGCGGAGCGCTCACGATGCGATGATTTTTCACGGGCAGTAGACAATTATTTCTTCTAGCTTACTGTTTTTCTCTGAAGAAGCAGTTTTCTTTACATAGGTCAAAATTTCAGCACTTCAAATGAAGCAGATATTTGAGTTGGAAAGAAGGTATCACGGTATCGTTGCTACGGAGCGCTCACATTGTATATAAGCTGTCACTTTGTATAAGTTTGTTGGAGGGTTTTACTCAAGACTTTACTTCTGCCTGTCTAATGTAGAAGACTTAAGGATGAAAGCACGACAAAGGATCAATGAAGAACATAAAGAAGCTTGTAAGAGAAGAGAAGAATCCGCACCGTCCTATAGGAATTAGGCAAACATATCGATCATAACGTGAATTTATCACCCACGGGTCCACTAGTTTATCATCATTCATTTCAGATTTTTTTAAATGGTTAGAATTTTTACACTAAATACTGTCTTAAAACTAAGCGAAAAACTTCATTACATTAAGAAATTCAGGGAAAACAAAAATAACCCCAAAAAGATATGGAACGTTATCAATAAGCGTCTAGGCCGGACGAGTAGTAAGCGTGAAATTACTTTAAGCCCTGACCAAAATGTGTCGGTTGAGAAACCTAGTTATATTGTAGAAATTTTTAATGATTATTTTACGCAAATTGCTGTTGACCTAGCTAGGAATTTACCAGTGCAAGTCTTGATTGATTGAACTTCTTGCTGTCCCTGAACTACATACCTCGTGTCATTTCTATAAGACCAACTGTGATGAAATCAAAGCTATAGTGTCTGAATTTAAGAGTAAGAAGTTACACCACGGTGAGTTTGACCCTTCATTATTATTTGAATCGCTGCAGATTATTGTTCAGAGATTATCGGATATTCACATAAGAGCTGTATCACGACGGGAATCTATCCAAGTATTTTCAAGCGTGCTAGAGTGGTTCTGGTTTTTAAAACTGGTGATAGTTGACTTGTGGAAAATTATAGACCAATTTCTACATTATCTGAGTTTAACAAAATTTTTGAAAATATTATTTTTATTCGTCTTAATTGCAATATTTTATCTTCTTCTTAGTTTGGTTTTAGAACAGGCTCTTCGACATCATGTGCATTACTTTCCATTGTTTCTGACTGCCTAGTAGCTTTTAATCGCAAGCAGTACGCACTTTGTTTATTCCTTGATATTCGAAAGGCCTTTGACACCATAAATCCTGATTTGCTAATGGCGAAACTTAGAAAATATTGTGTGTTGCATAATTAACTATGTTTAGTAAGCTCTTATCTATACGGTTGCTCTCAATATGTCACCTATAAAGGCGCTTGTTCGAGCAATAAACCATTCCTCCTTGGTGTACCCCAAGGATCTGTCCGAGGCCCCTTTCTTTTTAATGTTTTTATAAACGATATCGCTGCCTTACCTGATGCTAAGTGTGTACTGTTTGCTGACGATGCAGTGTTTCATTTTACTGATGATAATTTTAATGCACTAGTAACAAGGATAAAGACATTCATTCAGCACCTTTCATCTTGGCTTTTATCAAACAAGTCAATACCTCATGAAACGAAAACGAAATTAATGATCATGACCACAAAAGATACTCCTGCATTCCCTGATATGTTTTTTAACAATGTAAAATTGGAATGGGTGAAAGAAATAAAATATCTTGGCGTTATTCTTGACTCGAAGTTGTCATTTAATGTACATGTTACTGAAGTGTGTAAAACGCTCAGTAAAGCGCTTGGATTATTTTATTGTTTCGAAAAATTACCAGTTACTGCTCTAAGAGATCCTTATTATAGTATTGTGTATCCCCATGTAATTTATTGTATTGAACTATGGGGTGGTATGCCGGTCTCATCGAGAAAAAAAAAAACTTCTTCGTGCAATCCTCAAAGTACAAAATATAAATTTCGTACCTGAAATCCATACTGCTGATATGTACAAAACTCTAGATTTGTTATAATTTGACATTTATCGATATTTTTTTAAATAAAATTAGCTCATAAGTTTTTGTACAAAGACCCCCAATCTCTTAAGAAATATCTTTCACCACTTCAGCCTCAGAATGAGTATCAATTACGCAGATGTCGATTTAGGGTACCGGCAGTCAGACTGGATGTCGAGAAGCAGGGAACAATTTTTCAGATGGTGAAGTTAATCAACGAAATCAACGAGGATTTACTATTCCCTAGGTCTTTACTGAGTTTGAAAGCTCATTTTAAAAAATCTGCCATATATTATAACTCTTCATTCACATACAAAGTCTCCGGCCGGAAGTTGACCATATATGCAAAGCCGACATAAATTTGACCCTTTCCTTATCTACAAACTTTTCGGCTGGAAGCAGACCATATCTAAAAACCCGGCATAGCTTTTACAACCTTCACATAGCAGCTGTTCAACCTGTAGTGAACCACACGCCCTGTAGCACTGGAATTTCACTCACACATTTCACAACAATGAACACGAGCGCAGCCTCTGTTTACATTAGTTCAGTGGAAGCTTGGCCTCGACAGCGGGGGCTGCTCTCCTTAGCAGAAATTCGATTAGAGTCACGTCAGTCTAGTGCCGACCCCCGAGAACGGCCTCCGCTTTCCAACAGTTATCACTGCTGGTCTGCTTCTCATTGTCCCAACCTATTCTTGTCCTGAACAGCGATGCCTAAAGGTCCTCCCAGATGCATTGCAACGCTGTTTCTCTAAGTGTATCTATTTTATGTGTTGTTAATAACTAGCGATACCTGTAATGTTATTTTCAGATGCATTAGGCAGCTATGCTTCAGCAGTTGTCTGTGCCTGGCTTAGTTTTCATTTTAGATTAATAAAGCTCTACGAGAATTATTATCGTTTGCCTTTTATTTCTTATCAGAACAACTGATGACAAAATTTTTATTTCGTAATTTTAATAACCTTCGGAGGAAAATGTATTTCAGCTGCTTAGCATTGACCCATACTTTTTTGTACCTGCACGACTCTTGTACCGGTACTTGTTTTGTACCTTGATTCCCTACACGAATTTTCAGTCACCCAAAAAGCTCATATGTTATTTTAGCTTCTGGGGCGGCGGAGAATTCTGTTAAGGTACTTTCCTATTTGCAGTTATTGTACCTATACATTTTCGTCCAAGCGCGCTCTGGAAAATGATCACAGACTGTTATCCATGCAATGGACTGCTCAAACGTTCTTCAGCTTGTAATTTCAAGCTTGTAACTTGGATTCAATGTGATGACTAAAGGAACCTCGACGCAAATTGTAATATTGATTTATTACTAAGAGCACGTTCGATGGGCCGTCAAAGTTTATTTAAGCCAAGCCTAAGCGAGTGGACTTCTCTGAAACTGCAGACAGGAACTTTGGCTTCGTTACTTGGAATGGTGTTGCAGGTGTTGGAAACAACCCAATTGGACCTGCCACGGGTACTCGATTAAGGATCAAGGGGCTGGCACTCACCTGGATTAATGTATTGAAGCCAGAGCACCTAGCTAAAGTTTAGGACAAGTAAAGGTTCAAAGGCAGGCATGTAAACCCGATTCTGTGAATTAAGGAAAAGTCTACGGATAATAATCCTAATCTTTGGGTAACTATGAATTTCCAGGGCATGAGGGTAGAGCGAACTACTAACAGTCTACGGAATGCAGAACTAAGATTTAAGTACATTTAAAGCTGGCATCATAAAAGTAAGAAAATGCCTACACATCACGTTCCTAAAACTTAAGGATCTATGGCGATACAGCTACTACGGCAAGGGAAATTCTATGGATTAGATTCCTAACATAAGTGAGACCCTTGTATCGTATTATTATCAAAACTTCACGCCAGGGCATCAAAACACGTGAATAACTTAACCCTTTGCCTCCTGACGGCATCATCAGATGCCACTCTCTATTTTTCCCTACACAAAAGCTATGCATCATGTAAATTACCCAAGACACTGCCGGCATCTGTAGTAGTCTATGCAAAAAATACTGTTTTTTGCAATTAAAACTAAATTATTTCCCAAATATGTGTTTAACTATAACCTATTTTTCATAAATTTAACAAAAAAAAAGTAAAAAAAAAACTTCATCTGAATTTCAGGAGGCAAAGGGTTAAACGAAGCTCACAGCAACACCAAGACGCAAAAGAGGCTGCTAAGAAGAATCCATCAAGCAAGTATTTACAGCCGACTTGAATACTTGTAGATCAACGAGTGGACATGGATCCCGACAACGAATTTCATACCAGTACTTTCGTTCCGGGTATGAAACTCCTACCGAACTGATGAGTTTGGCACCTAACAATTTCGAAAGTAAAAGTAAAGCAAAGGTACTAGGAGCAGGAACAGAGGAGTGCAACCAATCACCATCATTACTGAATACCTCAGAGAACATGCAGAGGTAAGCAACTGCTCATCTGTGAGCTAAGTTTGTCAGATTATTCTGGACACACAACTGACTGACAGCCAACAAGTCTGCCAAGCAGTCGAATAAGATTAACGGTACGTAGAAGAACATCAGACAAGGAAACAATACTGAAACAGATGAAGCATGGCTGCTCCTACGGTAAAAACACAGGGTGAACCTTACGAAAGATCCCAACCTATTGGAAGCACGTACGTGGGAGCAGAGGCCCAATATGCACCTCAAATGATAGTTTCTCATCAAAGAGTACACCAAGTACATGACATGGCCAATAAAAAATTGATGATCAATGGTGATATGGCCATTAGAGCAAATAAAAGTTATTGACTACTACATTCCAGGATTTGCGCATGTTTGGCGGTACGTATGATTCTCCGTTTACGAATTATGGTGGCCAGGTTAAGAAACTTTAATAATAAGCTCTTGCCTTTAAGACAGCGATTTGCTTGACTTCTACCGAGTCTCTTAAAAAAGTTATACTTCTCATCGCACATGATGTTTCTAGAGGTAAATTCAACTTGACTGCACCCTCCACTGGCAAACCCACACGCACTGGTTGGTGCCGTGGACATAGCCCAGAGGATTTAGTAGGGTTGCAATCGACAATGGGCCGTCAAGAACTATAGTGTTATCGACGGAAGGTACAAAGACCCTTGCTCCCTCTACCCTCCCATTTCTGGGCAAGGTAAGTGCCCAACCGGTAGCTGTGCATACCAATGAACTTTGCTGACACAGCGCACCGGGCATCAAAAATATTGCTCATTTGGCTCGACACTCGATCTCAGCACAAACAGTACACCTGTTCAGCACGCAAAGCTGCTGCTACCGTGGACAGAGATGCTCAGGTTTAAAACTGCTAAAATTTCTCATCAGCTGTTGCTGCATAATTGTCGGACGCTGATTCTGTTTCCAAATACCATCGTTAATTCTCACTTTAAACATAGGAAATATCTAGCTATCAGCCATTAACAATAGTTTCCTATTGATATTCATTGCCAGTCCTCACTGTACCTGTAGAAAGCAAAGGGTGCGGTAATATCAGTCGAACATTGCTTCTATTTCCTTCATTTCTGTAGAAAGCAAAGGGTGCAGTAATTTCAGTCGAACGTTGCCTCTATTTCATTTTTTCGATTATTCATCTCCTAACCGTCCCACGGCCTTCAAAGTACGCATACGCGTCAATAGGATATAACCGTCTCAATCAATTTCATCTTCCATTGTACTTTGTAAACAATGTTCACTGCCAAATACGCTATACTGCAACAGAAGAGTCTCACCAATATTTCTGCCTGAGTTTTATGTGATATTTTATACTTGTTGTTTCCTCTCTTAGGGTAGCTAACACATGAGAGAACGCAAAAATATATGTATCAATATAATTTTGCAAACCTCATAAAAAATTTCCTTTGACAGTCAGCAATATAAATTTTTCTGTACTTTTCGGAGATGCATAAAGGAGAAATAAACGTCACAATAAATATTCTTCTATCAGACCATAAAATCAATATATATATTTTATGTATGAAGCCAAAAAAATGCCTCGATAAAAATTTTTCCAGGTATCAGTCTATAATGTAAATGTATTGTTTTGTGTGTATTAGAAACACATAAAAATCAAAGAACCAATAAATGTCTCATTAAAAATTTATTTCATCATTTCACAATGCAATTGAATTTTCTGCACCTCTGATTGCTATTAATACTGTAAAATAGACTGAATGACATTATTCTGTCAGTTAACGGCATTTGCTGCTTAGACACGCACTGCTAAGGAAAAATACCCTCATTAGATGTTTCTTCAATCACTTTACAGTATAATTTTTCGAGGCTCAAGTACGCATAAATTTGCAATAATTTCTTCATTAGGCATGCATCGCTCAACACACCATCGAGGAAATGGCTCACAAGCTGGTGAATATGCTATAAAATGCTATAAATAATAATGGCAGTCTGTAAATGCCTCTCATTCCCCCGGACAATTTTCCACTAATATTTTTCAAAAGACCGCATCGTACTTTTAAGGTTAAGAGAATGCAGACTCATTTTTATGCCATCACCGAGAAGCAGGGAATTTTATGCGATATAAATTTGCATAGAATGCGCGTGCTTTGATGTTGCTCTAAAAAGGTGCTTCACTTCTCCATGAATTTATGCAGATTCGCCAATGGTAGCGATCATCAGGCGTTGCTTCCTTGCGCGCAACTTGATATGGTAAGTGTGGGTTTCGTACAGGCATACGCGCAGGCTCGCTTTGGTGCGCAGAACATCTAGAGTAGGCAAAAAATGAATGGAAAATCAACTGAAATGTTCAAATGTAAAGAAGATCACAAACCGAAGAAATTCAATTGAAATAAATGTTCAGAACAGGTGCACTGCATGAAGATTTTGGTACTCGGAGCATCCAAAGTAGGAGAAAAAATTTATAAGAAATAAAGAGATATACTTGGTTACAAAAGTAATGAGAACCAAAGAAATAAAGTATTAATCTAAAATTAAGCTGAGGACAGGAGTACTGCAGATTTTTTTTTTCTTTTACTGTGAGCGTTCAAACCAAAAAAGAAAAAAAAAAATCAATCGAAATTTATCTCAGGAAAAGTGATGAAGAATGAGTTACTTAAATAAAAATAGACCGGTATAGGGAGTAGGAACTGCATGCTCGTGTTAGTGGTCATTGCAACCACAGCAGAAGAAATATAAATTTACTGTTCAATAACAAAATGATAAGCACCAGGTACACCAGCGATAAAAATACTTGTTAAGACGTTGATGTGTCCTCACATTTTATAGTCAAATTATGTTGTCGTGCACCTGTAACGCAAAGGTGCTGAAAGAATAAGCTACAGAGTGCAGGGAGCAGCACCCTCCTCCGCTTCGGACCCTTAGGCCGTTGCTAGTTAATCGACTTCTTGCACTCCGTTCTTCAGAAGCAGATTCGTGCATTTTTATCCTCCATAACAAATGTAACCGGATGTCTCAGAAGCCCATCTGTTTTGCTGCGCTTCATTATACTCACGAATTTTTTTTAATTGGCTGCAGTTTTCTGAAAAGTCCGTAAAAATTTTCATATCTCTGAATAACGGCAATAGCATAGAGCGGGCGAAGCCTGGGCTTCAACTCCTTTCTGGGAATGAGTCATTCGGTTCCGTCTGCTGCCGGTAATCTTAAAATCTACTATAACTAAAGTTACAATTTTCTCCCGCCAGTTAATGACGGCGCAGGCCGCTAGTAAATGCATGAAAATACACAATGGCTTCAGTTGAGAAGATTTTATTTTGTTCGACAACAAAGTTACAAAAGTAATCTCATAACATGTGAGGTCAGTGCCAAACTTTTAATTTTCAAGTACTAGGGCAGTCAGAAAAGATTTGTGTATTAAATTGATGCGCCGTGTATTGCGTAATCGATCCATGAGCGGCTATGGTAGTAGGAACTAAGAGCCTCCTGATACGTAAACAATCATCAGACGGAGGTAGATAGAAACTGGACGTTTAACATCACTATGAATGGTATACAGTCAGCTTGACTGCACAGTCCAACTTGGAAACGCACACGCACGGGTTCGTGTTGCAGATATAAGCCAAGTGGCTCAGAAAGGAGTGTACGGCTGCAGTAGAAAACAGATTGTCAGGGGCTAAGTGGCCACAGACGGAAGACTCTTATGCGACATCCTGTGACATATCAACCATCTCCATTTCTGGTCAGGGCCAGTACACCTTCAATAGCGTTTGAATGCCGCAGTGTGCATGGCGAAATAAATACACAGTACTTCTTCAGTCCTTCATCTCAGTTATTATACTGTAGAATATTAATGAAGTTCTTGAGTAGCAGAAGTCGAGTTCCGGTAATGCATTTTGAACCACCCGTAACAGCGTACTAAATTCTTGCGCGCCAATAAGCGAGTTTTAGAGAATGTTTTTCCAGTATCTTCACCTTACTTACTACAGACCTTTATGTATGTGATTAGAAAAATGAATTTTAGACATTATTCGCACCTCTCCAAGGTTGCCACAAAATATTCAGAACGTGAATAGCAGAAACAAGTTTGGGCAACGTTTTTAGAACACCTCCACATTTGCTACAGAATATTCATTTCGTGAACAGCAAAAAAAAAAAAAGAGTTTCAGCAACGCTCTTGCACTACCTTTACCACGGTTGTCAATAAAACGTCGTGTAGCTGCTGGCCGCCCCGCAGAGGCCAAAGCAAATGCCAGTGACATCGAGCGGTTAACTGTCAATTTTCCTTTAAATTGAATGTAGAACTTTGCCAAGACGCGTCGAGCGCACGCTCTTTTCAAACATCTGAACAAACAGCAGCTTTCAAGCTCAGTTCAATTGGACTTTTTATTGAGGCTTCGTAGTCAAGCGGAAAATTATAATAGAAAAGGAAAACAAAGCAGGCATGTTAGTGCTGCTGTCAAGAAATGATGAAGAAAAATAAATAAAATTCTAGGATATGCTAGTGCTGTGATCATAAAACAGAATTCCTGAAATTTTGAAATAAGCAACCATTCTTGGAATGATCAGCTGAAGATAAGCATTTCTAGTGTTACGGCCATGAGAGCTCGTGGAATGAGCTATGAGAGCTCGTGGAGGAGCTATGAGACCTCGTGAAATGAGCCGTGAGAGCTCGTAGAATGAGTCACGAGATCTCGTGGAATGAGCTATGAGAATTCGTGAAATGAGCCATGAAAGCTCGTGGAATAAGCCATGAGAGCTCGTGAAATGAGCCACGAGAGGGCGTGGAATGAGCCACGAGAGCTCGTGAAATGAGCTATGAGAGCTCTTGGAATGAGTCAATTGAGCTGGTGGAATGAGCTGTGAGAGCTCGTGAAATGAGCCATGAGAAAGCGTTGAATAAGCCATGAAAGCTCGTGAAATGAGCCATGGGAGGGGATGGAAAGAGCCATGAGAACTCGTGGAATGAGCCGTGAGAGCTCGTGGATTGAGCTGTGACAGCTCTTGGAATGAGCCATAAAAGGGCGTTGAATAAGCCATGAGAACTCGTGAAATTGGCCATAAGAACTCGTAGATTGAGCCGTAAGAGTTCGTGAAATGAGCCGTGAGAGCTCGTGAAATGAGCCATGAGATCTCGCGGAATGAGCCGTGAGAGCTCGTAGAATGAGCCATGCGAGCTCGTAGAATGATGCAAAAAAATGCATCGATTAGCAATGCTGATTTTTATACAATGAAGAAAACGATCAATCGGGAAGCGAAGTACATAAAATAGAACATAACACTAACTGTCATATTTCAGGCAGGTACAATAATCGATACGGTAATTCTGGAAGTGATAGACGTATAAAATAAAATATTAATATGGATCAGTAGGTGCTGATCATGTTACATTAATAGTGATAATTTTTTTGAAGATGATGCATAGTAAAGATAATATCAATAATGCTAGTGCTGTTGTCAAAGACTACTCGAAACTTTAATCCTTGGCTATAGTTTACAGATACTGTGGATGGTGCACGCAAATTTTAAAAAATGTTGAACGCGCTCGTGCAGCAGTTATATATATTGAAGACAACGAGTATAATTTTAGAGCAAAAGTGTTCGTTTTGCCTACCATTTTTTGTTCAATTTACCACTGAACAAAGAAGTTGGCAATGTAAAAACATGTATGTGATGACAGTAGAAGAATGGACAGATGAATATATTAAGAACCATGAAAAATCATGCTGGACATAATTTACGCGCTAAACTGGATCACTTTTAGCCATTGCCCTGAGAAATGCATTGGGAAAATGTTAGCGACGAATTAGTTTTACTAGCTACACAATCGGCGTGCTTGACGCTCTAATTTTCGTTCCCTCTTATAATATGAAGCAAATAAACATTATCTACGTATTGGATTCACGTGCGACCTATTTGATATTATTACCTCCGCCAAGGAGGTTATGTTTTCGTCGTGTCTGTCTGTCTGTCTCTCTGTCTATTTGTGTATTTGTCTGTCACCAAGATAACTCAAAAAGTTATGAACCGATTTGGATGAAATTTGCAGGGATTGTTAGGTATGTTAGGAGGAACAGTTGATTAACTTTTGGTGAAGATATGTCCATCCGTT
>LQNS02277097.1:32220401-32234297 GCA_001587735.2 Parhyale hawaiensis | reverse complement strand
CATTGCCGAGCTTCAATGGATTTTATATAATTTTGCAGTTTAGTGCCGTGTTTTCCGGAGGCGTTTCCCCGAGATGATATCAATGCCAGCCAGCATTCTTTGGACGAGGATGTCGATAGCAATCGGACGGAGCAGTGCTTTCAGGAATGTTCGTGGAGGTTTGGCATGGCGACTAACCTGCCTCATATCGAGGATCACAGATCCGTGCTTACAACACTCCTGAACCCAGGAAACGAGGAGGCTAATCCTAGGTTACAATGAGCTTAATACGACAAGACTAAACAAATACTACACCGAGCTGACGAGATTTCTGCGCCGAAGTTATAATGTTACTACAACACCAAGGAAACGAAAAAACTACGCTGTGGTTACAGAGACACTACTATACCAAGGAAACGAGATTAACACCCAGAGGTTACAAGAGACCATTACCGTGCACCGTGAGCATAGAAAGGTTAAGCCTGCTAAAACTCCCAGGTTGCAAAAAGACTACATTGAAGCTGCTACAACTAGTTTATAAAACGCTACAATGCGACTACAAAGTGAATACACGAAAATTCTCACTGAAACCCGCAACCCACAGTATAGCGAAACTTTACGCTGTAACACTTTGGTAAACACTGATAACTACAAAAACACTGCTGCCTTGGGGAAGCCACACATTTATACAGTCATAAATAAAACGCCATGTGACGTAACACCAGCAAATTTCATCGCTGTCATTTTCGATGGTAAGCTGTCCCTTGTTTCTCCCTCTGTTAGATCGCCGTTGTTGTGGAAACGGAGGCTTAATCTATTCACTATAATAATAACATAAGAAAATAGTGCGCCTCGTGCCGTAAGACAAACTGCCGCGGTGGAGACAAATTCAATGTGGTAATTTTTGATGGCTAGCTAGGCCGAGTTTTTTGGTATGGGTCAAATCTAGGTTACCCAACCAAACTCGGTAGAAAAAATTCTGAAGCTTGCTCAACTCCTTCAACCAGTTTTTGCGTGGACAGACAGATATTCATGCAAATATAGATATATACAGATATATTTTCTTGAAATATGCGTTGACGCCTATAGGTGTATGCATAAGGAAGTTTTTATTGAAAGTCTTCTGGGCTTTTTATTTATTTAACCCCAAGCTTTCGAGCTATAAAGTACAACCCGTCTTCGGGGGAATCAAGGAGATTTAATATTAAAGCTCCCTGGATCCCCTGAAGACGGGCTGTGCTTAATAGCTCGAAAGCTTGGGGTTAAATAAATAAAAAAAAGCCCAGAAGACTTTCAATAAAAACTTCCTTACAGATATATATTTATATATACACTTAAATCTTCAACGAAAACGTTATCACCTCTCTCATTTCGTTCCCGGCTTATAAATATATCTCCGGCGTGACCTTCCTATATATCGGGCTACAGCGTCCCCAACTGCGGCAACGGTGACAGAGCAAGTTACTTCCTAGCGACTAGGGCGCTACACAGGCCTCTCCTTGGTAGCTACGTCACTAGTGGCCTCTTTTTGGTACGTCACTAGTGGTCTCTCTTTGGTACATCACTAGTGGCCTCTCTAGGGTACATCACTGTTGGCCTCTCCTTTGTTCGTACGTCCCTAGTGGTCTCTCCTTAGTACGGCACTACAGGCCTTTCCTTTGGGCGTCACTCGTAACCTCTTCTTGGTACGCCACTAGTGATCTCTCCTTGGTGCGTCACTAGTGGCTTTCTCTAGGCTCGTCACTACATTGGCTTTTCCTTAACACGCCGCAAGGGAAGTGCACTTGGCACGCATTACTCAATCAGAAAAGAGCAGGTAAGAAATATATATCTGTACGAGAGATCACCAGATAGGGTACAATCCGCCATGTACCAAAAACCTTCCCGAATGGCTACTGGGTTCCCTTTGGTACGTGGAAGTGGTGGAGTCGACGGGGTGCTGCGCTCGGTCTCTGGGTCCGATGTTCATTCCCTACCCTGGGGCTGCTAGGTTGGCAGTGCATTGTTATCGTCTCCTTAGCAATTCGATGCGAGGATACTGAACTGACTAGCAATGAGGACGAGTAGGGAGTTACAATTATTGTTTTCTATGAGTTTCCCGGTTAGAAAGCCATAAATACAAAAAGAGCTAAGGAAAACTATAGCCAAACTCCGAAAACATAGAGCCCCGTAAAGCTGCGCAACGCTGACGACAGCTTCAGAATCATCTCGAGTCCAGAATTTCAGCAATATCTGTTTCTCGTGACACTGATGAGAGTTTTAAAAATTTCACGAAGACTCGTCTTCAACTTCTGAGTTGTGTCGCTAACAGAAAAATAAACAAATTCGGCAAAACTATAATTTCTTAGGCGTAATAAGCATAATTTCCACTAGTGTGACTTCACAAAAGAGGCTGCCACAGGGTGAAAACCTTTAAACGGGAAACCATATAACCATTCATTGATGATAAAAATGACCATCACTATCTTGGCTACGAGTAAGACACAAACACTTTTAAAAACCCATAAATTCACACTGGCAACCTAAGGGGATAAATCAGCATAATCGCTTCTGATGACCACAATCCAGAATTTTGTAAAGAAGCAACATCAACAAAAGAGACGACCAGATAAAAAAGCAACAGCATCTTGGTATCGCTTCTAGTTTCCGTAGTGGCAAACCAGTAAAGATCGGCTGCCCAATTTCCTCCGGTATGCAGATTTTCTATTGGAAATCCGCCAGCCCTAACGATGTTATTGTGCCGCTTCAAACTTGTGTATTTTCAAGGGCTTTTGTCGAGCTATCGCCGTGAGCGATGGCATCGCTTCGATGCTCTACTCCGGTATTGGTTGGTGGCAGTAACCTGCGTAGCGGTTGTGGGTACTGTTGTGGAGCTATGGTGCTACGTTCATCCGGGGGCAGAGTTTCTGCTTCTTGTGTAAACAAGTTCGATTACAGAACTTTGTCACGAAATGGGTATGCAGTGGCAGAGTTTCTGCTTCTTGTGTAAGCAAGTTTGATTACAGAACTTTGTCACGAAATGGGTATGCAGTGGTAAAGTTTCTGCTTATTGTCTGAACACGCCCAGTTACAAAGATGTGCCTCAAGGAAGTGGACATCCAGTGACAGAGTTTCTACTTCTAGTGAGAACAAGCTCGATTACAGAAGTATGCCACGAAATGGACTTCCAGTGGCAGAGTTTCTGCTGCTTCTCTGTACCATTACTTGTAGAAAAAATATACCACAGTGGTGGGAACCAGTGTCGATCTTCAGCTGGTTTGTACTTTTGCAGTTATGGTGGTACCACATTATCTGTATTTATACAATTTGTAAATCTATCTATATATCACAAATAACAGCCAATTAAATTTTACACTATCTGAAACGCAATTTGACATTAAACAGAAATTCATTTGTCATTAGTCTCTGTTACATACGCAGTTCGCACATATAACATTCCAATGTGTTAGCATTAACTTTCAATGTATAGACGCAGTCTTTGTGGCATGCGAAATCGTGCCTGGCGGATGTAGCCACCGCCGGCTGCTTTCAGGTCTCAGAGCTTCTAAGATAAAGAACTTAAAGGTTTTACGACACCGTGCAAAATATGCCGGTGTACCAGCACGGCCTCTGAAAGATATGCGTATTTTTCAATAACTTTCCGCCGCAACCTACATCAGTAAAAGCTGTCTGTCAAAGCCTGTAGCCAGAATCTCGAAGATATTTTGTTATGCTTGTAAACATAAAGTAATTTACCCATGGACTTCCGACTCGAATCCGGCGGAAGCTACCGGTTTTCTAATGAAGCCGGGATATAATGGTATTTAAAGCGCTTGCACGATCGAGCGTCAGCTTAATTTGGAACTTGACATTGCAGTACCAACATTGCCTGCGGCATTCTGCTTGTAACACTATTTAGATGTAGACCTTGTACTCAGTTATCTGCATCTATCAAGTAGCATGCTTGCTACTCATTATTATTGGATCATATCTTATAAGTCTTGTATAATAAGATGTAAATAAACAAGAAAATCTTTGAGATATTCCTTCACCATCCAGCACAGTAGCCTGATAACTATACTCTGCCTTGAAGTTCACTCTCACAACCAAGTACAGTGACGAACTCAACACGAACTCAACATGAACCCAATTAAAACGTCACCTCGCCAAAAAAAACAATACATAACAGTCTCCGAGTAAATTTTTAAAACCAGTTAATGACAAAATATGTTTTGCTTTTGACAAACTGCAATTCACGAAAGAAAAACTGAATTTTCTTCCCTGAAAAAATTTACAGGAAAGAACACAGTCACAAAACTCTTGTGATCTGTCTCTGCTCTAGTCTTGCCGAGGTGGTGACCCATACCACGAATCTCTGTAACGGTAAAATAATGGTCGATTAACATTGTAGATTTAGCAAATCCTGCGCAAAGAGCAAACAGATCCAGCATGTGGTACATATGGTCCAGAAACGACTATGTCTTGGAGTTTAGAATTCCATTTTGAATAATTCAGAGGGCCAACAGAAGAAACTCTTGCAAATCAACAGAATTATTCAGAAAGGAGAAGCGTACTGTACATGTCATCGTGCGTATTTGCAATGCGGGTGGCCGGCGGCAGATGGCCAACAAACACAGTCAACTCTTGGCTTATTAGCTTGAAATTCTTACGTCCTGCGTTTGTATGGGGTGCGATTCTGCCCCCAGTCTACTCTGCCGGTGCCGGAACTAAGGGCGGTCATCCATTATTACTGCTCACTGTAGCAGAGCAAGCCCAAGGCTGCATATAAGCGGCAGTGTAGCGCTTTATTTGTGCGCCCGCGTAGAAACAAAGCACTCAAGAAGCGCAAAAAAAAATTCTGTCCAGAACAACATTCCCCCGCGCACTCCACTTAGTTTTTAATACGGGTACTTGTACCTTTGCCTTCGTTGTACTTTTCTTTGCTTTGCTGCAACAGCAGCAATAGCCGAATAGTTCATTTTCTTCAATATATATTGGGAAGAATACTACATCATTTTTTTTTTTTTATAAATGTTTTCCGAATTGTTAAATAAAAACTAACTAATCAATAATATATACTCCATTGCTGTTCACAGCTCTTTCCAATGCTTAATAGGATTTTCACTAGTTATCTAGCTGGTAAAAACTACCCTAGTTTGATTCGAAAAATCATACATGCAACTCCGCGCAAAGCATTTATTTAAGAAAAGGCGCCATTGTTCGTTTCCAGTAACGATTATGCAAAGAAATCGTTGCTTGTGTCCATGAGTTGAGCTGTGACGAGCAAGCAAACTGTCGGAAATTATGGATCGTTCGTTTCCGTTGCTGTCACATAATGCATTCGGAAATCATGACCAATATTTCTGAACCTTTCTCAACGACTGACGATGCTTCTGTACAGCAGTGTGGGATCATTCCTTGCTTTTCTGCTCGTTCTCTTGTCGTCTGACAAACATTCTCGTGTAAAAGCTGGTTTGGACGCTTATCATCAATTTGGACAGATCGACCTGGATGAGGTTAGTCTTTGAGGGTAAAATGTCCATTTATGAACTCTGCATACCTATAACGAGCGGTACTTGTAGCTAAGGAACCCTCTCCATACACAGCACAAATATTGTGAGTAGGTTTTGTGGCCTTAGAAGTTTAGTTGAGAGCATAAAGAAGGAGATGTTAAAAATGCTCACTCTTCTGCACTTGACATTTCATTTTGGCGAGTCGAAAATGAACAGAAATAAACTAATAATACTCAAAAACAATAAAAATAGCTGTAAATGTTTTCAAAAACATAACTTTTTGAAAAAACTGATTCTATAACTGAAAAATAGAGCCCTTTGAAAGCGCATACCTCCGCCTAGCAGGGCAACGGTAGCAAAAAAAATCAAATTGGCTCTTTTATAGTAATAATAGATTGTGCAATCTTCTTGAAGATCCGTTCATAAATTTTTGAGTTATGCTGCTAACAAACGTTATAACAAACATGAGTCAGACATACAAATGAATGAACCGATCTGCACCAAAATTTAATCATTTATGTCTTTTAACATTACTAACAACCCCTATATAATTCATGAAGATCCATTCATCATTTTTTGAGTTATTGTGCTAACTGCGGTACCACAGAAGACACCCAGCAGAGTGACTCAACTCCACACATGTGGGGTGACGTGAGCAACGTCACCTGGACTTCTTCCGAAGACTCTCAAGGTAACTCAAGGTAAGGTAGTGACAAACAAGCAAACGAATTCTCGATCATCAAAAAAATTGGTCATTTACTTTTTGTGATATGCTGAATAACTCACATGAATTTCATAAAAATCCGCCCATAACTTTTTGAGTTATGGCATTGAGAAAATGAGGCAGACCAACAAACAAATATACGGATGAACGGATCTTCACCAAAAGTTAATCATCTGTTTCTCCTAACATACCTAACAATTCCTGCAATTTTCGTCAAAATCCGTTCATAACTTTTTGAGTTATCTTGTTGGCAGACGGACAAAGCGACAAAAATACAGAGAAACCCGACGAAAACATAACCTCCTTAGCGGAAGTAAATATAATCCACTCCAAAATATACAAAAAAAGGCAAGAACTTAGTTTCTAACCCAATATGATACAGCAGCATTCAAGTTGTGACTGTACTTTATTTTCGTTTTGCTCCAACAGCAATAATACTCGAGGTCTGGGTTTATTTTATTCTTATTTTGCTGCAGTAGCGTTAGAGTTGTGAGTGCATTTTATCTCAAAGTTGCTGCAGCACGTGCATATTTAACTTGTAATTGCACCAAGGTAGCAGTGACCGTGCATACAACAGCCCTAGTGATGTAAACAAAAGAACTGCTCAGGTAACACGAGAAACGATGACAAGGCCCACTGGTTGATCGGTTATAAAAATGCAGAGACGGTGGGAATATGCACCGCAATAGCACGAAGCATGTGTTGAAACTGTAAAAAAAAAAACGTCCACAGAATGATGCCAAGCACGCCTATCCACCGATGAACTTCTCTAGATAATTTCGGCACGTAAATGCGCGCGCAACGCTCGAAGAATTAAACGTTTACCGTCAATTTGGCGGGTATCAAGTTCGACGATTGCATTTACCGACAAAATTAGCAGAACGTTTTTTTTTTTTGCTGTAAACAGTTAATGTTTAGCACACTATTGAGTTAGCTTGACAAGTAAACACTATTTCAAAACAAAGAGCCTACTATTTCTGCTACAAGACACAAAACAACCAACTTCAGCAAGCGAGATGATATCCAGCTCTCGAACCCATAGCCTGCACCGTTATACAGATATACAACTCACAGTGAACCCTGTGATGGAGTTTTTTTAGTGACCTATATCACGATACTACACGTACTACAATTTTGTGCTGGCATTTTTATTCCATTGGCATGTAGCATTTAATACCTTAAAATTGGATTTACTTCATGACATTTCTAATGGGCTGCAACAGCTTAAACGGGTTCATTGTTTTTTACTTGTCCTACGTAACGGATGTTGATATCAATAGTGACTGCCACTTACGTCGCATGGTTAAACTCTCCCATACTCACGATAATCTGCACTTTAGGAGCAAGCAATCATCACGGGGAGATGCACGGTACCCCCAAGGAACCACTGCTTTAGACAGACGTGTGATAAAACGTATTGAACGTCGCTCAGTTACATAAATTTTCTATCTACTTCTAACCATGGACGGGAGACTTGTTTCATTATCGGAAGTAATGTATTTCGGTAATGAAAGGCGGTTGAAGTACATCATCTTCATCAGCAACGTGTGTCGACGAAATTACGCAAGCACTTGACTACGACACACATTGATTACCTCATCTTCGCTGAGACAAAAATCATATTCTGTGTCACGAGCACGCTCCGTGAACGTAAATAGAATACTCTTCCGCAAAAAGCACTTGACCTGTCAAGAACTTGATTATGTCTCATAATGTCACTCTCATATCAGCTACGCAAAAAAATATTCTCTATCACCAGCACCCTATGTTAGCGCAAATAAAAAGGCCTTGCGCTGATTAGCTTAACATTCGACGTCCTAGCACGACAAAATCGTGACACGAATACTTGTTGACAATTCAATAGGCTCAGCCGAAAAGTTTGCATACTGTTTTTATATTGAAAAATAAAACAAGTCGATCTCGATCTCAGCTCGTTTTATTCTCGTACTGAAACACAAGTGTCTAATTATTGAACATAACAAATTAAAAGAATTTAAAGTTAGCGATTTGTTTGCACTTGCTGCCTGAGCTTTGAATAACTAAAGGAAGGAAAGACCCAGTAAAGCCAACATGCGTGCAGTTGCAAGCAGAACAGGACGTTGATTATGTTGTCAAGATAACACAAGCTACTGCATAGTAACATTGTTCTGCCGTACATTAGGATACATTCTCTATCTTATTTTCCTCACTACCTAAAAGGATAATTTTAAGCAACAGTTGATGTTTATGGGAGGTATGTAGCATAGGATTATTTCAACTTTTTGTTGAGAAATTGTCGATCGGGTATATATCATTTTACGCATTTTTTGCCATCAAGGCAATATTAAGATGTCTTATATGTCAAAGTAGCCATATCTGCAGACTAATTGCGGCTGTGGCCTGTGGTGACGGAGCTCTTAAGTTCTTAATTAAAATTTCATTCTAATAATCATTATTATTTATTAGTGGTAGTTCCTCCACACGTTGCAGTGAATTAAAAAAAAAATGTGTCAAGCCTAATTTATGAAAGTAATCTGACGTTAAAAAGCCAAACTGCAAAGGAATCGGAATAAATGGGTTGGAATATTCAACACTGAAGATGTTATACACAGACTTGTAAAGCAACTGGCACCAAAGTTGTCTTACGATTTATACATGAGTGTATGGCGTATGTTTCGCCAGTTTATTATATGTCAAATTCGAGATACACACAGAGAACGATTTGCTACAAAGTGCCAACAAATTGGTTAGTTTATAGAAACACAGTGCATGGTTTCGATTACGATCAACCCGGTCTCTGTGAATACGCGAGAAATTCTTCTCTTAATTGTACCGCGTACTTCAGCGTGTATTTCTGACGACAGTAATAGAATTATTACAATGAGCTTCCTAATTATGTTTATTTCTTAAAAAAAAATTGGAGTTCGTGGGGCTGTTTTGTGGATATAATACTCGTCATGCTGTCCAGCTTAAAATGAGCACAGCTGGCCCGCCTGAAATACGACTCACTACCAGGTCTAAAAACAGCTGTCCCCCCCCCCCCCGAAACACGAGTTTCTTGCCTCATCCAAATTATCTATTAGTGCCAGAGCTCCTGATATATGCGACGCTGCCGCGTGAGGAGTTCTGAAATGCGCTGCCGCTTTTTCAAGCTCACGACGCTGCCACGTCTGAAATAAGCCGCGGCGCAGCCATCGTCTGAAATACGCGACGCTGCGCCACGGCTGAAATACGCCGCGGCGCTGCGCTTGTCTCAAATACGCGACGCTGCTGAACCTGAAATACGAAGCAACGCTGCTTTTGTGTCAAATATGTGACGCTGCCACGGCTGAAATACGCCGTGTACCTGCCCCGGTCTCAAACACGCCACGGTGCGACCCACATCTGAAATACGCCTCGGCGGTGCCCCTGTTGTCAAACACGCGACGCTGCCGCGGCTGAAATACACGACTGCGTTCTATCTAAAATACGCAAAGAAGTCGCGACGGAAGAAGAGGCAGGGACGCCCAAGAAGAACGAGCCCGTAGCCGCCCCTCAAACGAAGCTCGTGCACAAGGCTACTATCAAACTGTTTACTCAATCGACCTCGCGAGAATTGCACCGTTTGCTTTAGTAAAGGAAAAGAGCAGGCGTGACCGCCTCGGTCCCAAAGCTTCGCTCCACATTTTTTTTTCTCTTTGAAACGAACGCCAAAGTTCACGGGCGGTGAAACATGCATAAATATTGATGAGCTTCGTATCTATGAGGGTAATTCTACAGTAGTTTTGGACCATGGCTTCTACTGTCGCGTTTCTGGGCCACAGGGAGAAGAAAAAATTAAGTCAAATCTGCCCATCACAAGAGTTTGTGATATTTTAATACGCTCATAGCAAACAGTTGGCTGTCTAAATATGACCACAATTTTACCTCAAAATGTAATCTCCTTTGGCATGTATTTCTAATATATTCATAAGCTCATGGCGAATACTTGGCTATGTTAAAAACTTATCACTATTCTATTTCACAAAGTAATCGTCTTTGGCATGAGTTATTATTTACATAGCTTCGTAGCAAATATTAGGCTGTCACTCTGAGTAACTCATCCTTATTTTTATATTCCAAACGACACAGCAACTGACAAAGCATATGGATGGAAGATTTGAAAATATTACAATATTCAGAGAGCGAAAAACAACGCCTGGTTTAGAGAATCAGAAGTTGACATTGATATCATATAGAGACACGGTCAGTAGCCAAATGGGCTAAATCTAACTGTAGAAGGAAATGACTGCAAGTCAATGCTGTAGTTAATATATATTAAAGTACTGTTCAAAAGGCGCAATGACATCATTGCAATGTTCCATGACACATGGTAAAAAGTTTAATTATAAGACGGCGCTTCAAACAATCAGATATTCAACAGTGTCTCTCTCGCATGCTGAAATCAGAGCGTAGTAATCAAGGAAAATTAACAATGAGTAATTTTTCTGCAGTAAATGTCATATTATTGAAATATTAATAACTAGCGGCCCGAGCCGTCATTATAAATGACGGCAGAAAATTAGCACTCCAGGAAGAACCCCGCTGTCTCCTGTGTTAGTTACAGTTCAGAAGGCTTCTTAAGTGAAAACTCAGCAATCAGCTTAAAAAACTGAATACACGGTATATAATGAGGCGTAGTGAAGTGACATCACCCGTAGCACCATTGAACAATGAACAAATCCAGACACAATCAAGCAGGCGAGCTCAGGTCCCTCACTTGGAGCGACCAAGTGCGACCCCCGTTTCTAAGATACCGTTTTCGGCACCTGAATTTTTTCCTACATTATTCCCGTACAGCGTGACAGAAGACATATAAATATAGTTATAAATAAAAACACGACGTGAATTATTACATAGTACTGACTATATAGCGCTCTCTAGGAGTGCATGTCTCCGCCAAGCAAGGCAACGTAGCGAAAAATTAAAATTGGTTCTGAAACCATTATTTTCTTTCTATCGTCACCAAAATCTAATCATTTTGTGCCTTTTGATAGTATTATTACTTTCTGAAATTTTCTTGAAGATCCATTCATGACTTTTTGACTTATGCTGTTAACAAACACTATGACAAACATAAGTCAAGCACATAAACGGACCAACCGATCATCACCTAAATTTAATAATTTATATCTATTAACATTACTATTAACATTAACTATTAACATTCAAAAAAATCTATCCATAACTTTTTGAGTTATTGTGCTAACGAGCATAAAACCAAACACAACAATAAAAAAAAAACGAATGAACAAACAGATCATCATAAAAATTTGGCATATACATACTCTTCGTAATATACCTAACAACTTGATGTAAATTTCATGAAAATTCATCCATAACTTCTTGAGTTATTGCACTAAGAAAATATGGGCAGACAAACAGATGAACGGATTTTCACCAAACGTTAATCATCTGTTACCGTTAACATGCCTAACAATCCCTGTAAATTTAGTAAAGATCCGTTCATAACTTTTATAGTAATCTTAGTGACAAACCACAGGCAAACAAAGACACAAACACGACATAAACATAACCTCCTTGGCGGAGACAATGGTAACATGAAACCTCAAACCAGTGAAGCGCTTAGCACCTGTTTCTTTCCGTCGCCAATCTGAAATATGCAGAAACAAAATGCCTTGTGACTCACCATGTGATGGTGAAATAATAAATTGTATTAATAATATGGTACCAAAGGCACATCACTCAGGCTAAAAAATCTTAGCGAATGTAAGTCCACTCGAAGCAGCTGAGTGCATAGTTAACTACGCTTGCAGCCTCAAGGTCTATAGTTCGCCTCTTGCCAGGGCAGTAAGTTTTATGATGCAAATGAATGCAGCGGCAGCCTTTTTAACATTGAGAGTCCCCAGCAAGAGCACTGACGTATCTAGAAGTGGGGAAGGTTGAGGAGCCGCAGTTGCCATGTAACATTCTTCAGTCAATTGACGCCATAGCTCAGATAATCTGCGGTTGACTGCAGCAGTTCACTTTTCGGGGCTCAGCGGGCAAATATCTGCAGTATGGACCAGTGCATGTAGATCTCCCAGTTAGAGTGTGCAGTCTAGTTCATTACACGTTTACCTTCACTGAGATCAAGATCTCAAAACTGACGAAGTTAGTACCTTCATGTGCTTGATTTAAAGAACTAAGGTATTGGCGGCACTAAATTGATGAATGGGAAATCTCTATTTTGAATATTAATTACCATTTTCAAATGCCTAGCTTTGATTGAAAAAGTTCTTAGCTAGCTGTACATAGTGAACGTGAAAGTGCAAATTTTCCATTACCCTGGTATTAATAACCCAATACACTAAAAACGTTGTACCCATGTATCTATATCTGTAGCAGTACCGTACTCTGTTAATGAAAAATTCAAACTGAGAGTGAAACCAGGATATGTCTTTTTATCATGTCAAAAACTTGGCCATATTTTGTGCCTCTTGACATTAACTACAGTTTCTGTAATTTGCTTGAATATGTAACCCCAACTTTAAGAGTTATGTTCTAACGAACAGCTAGACAAACATAGTCAAACACACAAATACATGAATCGGAACTTGGTCATTTATCAATTTTAACGTTTTTAACAATTTCTGAAAATTTCATGAGAATCTGTGATTAACTTTTTGAATTTTCTTGGTGACAGACCGATAAGCAAACTGTGACAAAAATGTAGCCAACCTCCTTGACGGAGGTAAATATATGTGTTATCAGCGGTTGCATAGATAATGTAAAGAGAGCTACCGATTTCACGTGTAACTTTTTCATGGGAATAAATCAGTGCGAACATATTCGAAACTATTCATTAAATGGGGATAAGCTAACTTCATAAACGGCGTTGAAAACAACGCTATCCATATGAGGAACCGATGGTTTAGTTTCTTCTCATTACGAGAATCGTTTCAAAGGTAATGCCTCTTATTTCTTTAACTCAAACGTTGAAGAACTACGAAGACAAAAGCGATTTTAAAAACAAGTGAGTTTTTGAACTGCAAAATTAAATTTCCTTCCTTTCTGCTAGCGGGACCAGCATAAATTCCACGGTTAATTGTTTGCACTTACTTTAGTTAGACCAGGCAGCGCTTCTAACTTAACTCACCCAGTCTAAACTACTGTAATGACCATCGCTTAACCCTATCTACCGTTACGCAGTGCATCAACCTTACACCTCGTCTAACCTCTTACTGCTGTATTCTAATAACACATGTGAGGCTCCCATATGTTCTGCCTGTATAGAGTTCGCATTTGTGTCTTGATACAGAAATAGAGGTACAGCGGTACTGCTTGCATTGTTCTCCTGTGTATTTGCACGCCTTTCCTAAGCGTTGTTTATCACAGTCTACAGATGATTTAACTCTTCATAATCTTACACGTTTCAATTTTTTGTCAGCACATCCGATATCTATCTTTCTTGCATTATTGCAGCAGGACCCGTGGTTATTGATCAATAGCCCGTAGTTTTTTTTTTTTTTTTTTTTGCTTTGATGCGACAGCTATGCAACAAAGTACAAGACTAGGCCAGTTTCTTCAGTCACAGAAGCGTAACCCCTCGTTTTCAAGATGACATTGTATTTCCTTAGTCGAGAAACAAAAGGTAAAGTCAACTTAGACCACACCCTCACCTGGGAAACCCACATGCACTGGTTTGTGCTGCGGGTATAGGCCCACTGGCCCCAGATGAGTAAGTGTAGTCGCAGTCGCCCT